>JBBMKA010071342.1:0-15744 GCA_037833695.1 Sechiopsis laciniata | reverse complement strand
TTTGTTGTTTAAGTTAACCAGAGAGTCATTCCACAATTGTAATCGACATTTTATCTTCCTTTCATTATTTTCGTCACCGGATTCTTATAACCGACTATATCGACGACCGACCGCATGATTGGTCGGCCGGAATCTCAAATGTCTCAATAACCGATGTTAACCGACCGAGGTAAACCGATATGTTGGTAGTTGGCGTCGGTTTTAGCCAAAAACCGACCCCGACCGACCGATGAACACCCCTAATTTTTACAATAGAGGTTTAAAATTACAAAACCTTTAATTTCAAACTTTTTTTAAAAATTTTTTTTTTACCGTTTTTAATTTTAAATCTTCAATCATGAGTTATAATAATAACAATAAAAAAAACTTTAATTTTTATTTTTTCATTCTAAACTTTGAAAATTTTAAATTTTAAATACTAACTATTATAGTAGTTAATTAATTTTATTGAACTTTTATTACTTTCAATTATAAATCAAGTAAATATATAAAGGTTATGTGGTTGAACTACTATTCTTGTTAGCATGAATTCATGAATTTTTCTTAATCAACAGACAATTATTACTTTTAATTATTACATTGGTTTTAATTTATTAATAATACATTGATGATAATTTAATTATAGAAGATAGTTACCATTTTTTAAACAAATAATTCAATCAAAGAATGTGAAAGCTTTTTTTTTTTTTTTTTTTTTGAGAATTTACACTCTATAGCAACGTTTTGGCTCAAGATTACATTCATAGTAACTTTTCTAAAATAATTTGTTTCATAGCACACTCTGCACTTTTTTTAAAAATTCATATTCTACCCTTTTGGGGATTTTGTGCCCAGGTTTTTCTTTCTCCTCGCTTCTTCTTCTTCTTCTTCGACTTTGAGTGCAAGGATCATCTTCTTCAACTTTGAGCCAAGCTTCCACTTCTTTCTCTTCGAATTATTCTTCTTCTTCAAGCAACGATTGATTTCGTTTAGCCAAGCTTCCACTTCTTTCTCTTCGAATTCTTCTTCTTCTTCTTCAAGCAACGATTGATTTCGTTTCTCAATCCATCAAGATCAAAGAAGAATCTCGCGACACTAGGTTATAGTTTTCTACCTTTTCTACCTTTTGATCGAATTCCTTTTGATTTCAATCATTTTTCAGTTTATCGGCAGCCAAACCTAGTTTTTGGATTTGATGGTATTCTGTTGTTTTTTTTTTTTTTTTTGTCATTTGTAGTCTGGAAGTTGTGTCTGTAAAGTGGAAGTTGTGTTTGTTGTCTTCTATCAATTCAGCTGATAGACTTCTATCAGTTCAGCTGATAGACTTCTATCAGTTCAGCTAATAGACTTCTATTAGTTCAGCTGATAGACTTTTATTAGTTTGCCATCTTTTATAAATTCAACTGATAGACTTCTATCATCTTGTTTGAGAAGCTTCAATCAATAATTTTTTAGCTATGCTCACTCTTTTATGTACCTTGTTTTCTTTTCAGATTTGACAATATGGTTAAGCTTCCAATAGTTATTTTTTATTGTGGACAATGGAATGAATGGGGTTCTTATGAGAATTACAAGACTAGTGGAGTTTTGGTAGATGAAGTAATGAATTTTGAGGATTTTGGGATGTTGATTCTTAAAGAGCTGAAATTAGATGCACCTAGGTCTTCTTTACATTTATCTATTTTATTTGATTACGGTCAAAGTTCTCATCATTTTCATATTTTATCTATTTTATTATTGTAATAAATTGGCCGGAACTTATAGAGGTTTAGTTCGTCTGGTTGGGAATCATTCTAGTTGGAGCACTATAGTTGTTGATGTCAATGCTTTACCTCCAATTATGAAACGCTAAGCTGGAAGACCTCGAAAACAAAGGATATCTTCTATAGGTGAAGCAAGGAGTTACATAAGATGTAGTCGTTGTCATCAAGTTGGTTATAATTGTAGAACTTGTAACCATGATATTCTTATTTACACTTTGTTCCCTGTTGTACGGAAACATAATGATTGTTCCCACATGAAGTGATATTATATTATGTACTGTTTGTTTCAACATATACGTTTGCTATGTATAAAATACTTCCAGTTTTGTCTTCTATCAGTTGTTATCAGTAATTGATTCTATCATTTTCTAGTGATGGATGTCTACGCATTCTTACATTTTGTGGTTTGGAAGTTGTGTATGTAAAGTGGAAGTTGTGTCTAATAGACATCTATCAGTTCAATTGATAGACTTCCCATGAAGAAACCATGAGAAGTCTAAAATTAAGCTGATATAATTTTCTTTAATTTTCCACTCAATAATATAAAATTCTAAATTTAAGCTGGATTTGTTGAATACACCAAAATTAATGTTGCAATGATTGATAGAATTCCATAAATTTTCAAATTACATAAAATTCAATTTTCATTAATTTATTCCCAAATTACATAGTAAATAGTCTTCATTCATCATTTGGGTAATCATCAAATTGAAATAAGGGCCTTCAACATGCAATCTTGGTGAATGCCTCACTAGAGGAGACTTTGGGGATGAGTCTTTTGATTTTTCTTTGGAGATTCATTTTCTAACATTTGTTAAGTTTGCACGGCTTCTTTCTTCCCATTTCCTCTATTGTTTTCTTTTATCACTTTAACTAGTTTTTCAGCCGATTCATTTTCCAACATCCTTTTTGTAGGCCTTGTTTCTCTTTTCTTCATTTGAGGAGCAACCTTAGCACGATATTTTTTTTGCAACCTGCAAGTATTACAAGAATACATCAAGTTCAATTGAATTATTATTTGAAACCAGCAGCAGTTGTTTGAAACAGATTACATAAATCAATCAAGCTTACCTCATTTTTCCCTTTTTTTTTCATTTGCTTTTTTTGTTCTATTTTCTCTCTGTTCTTCATCATCTTCATCCTCACTTTGTCCTTCTTCCTTCTCTTCTTTTTCCTCTTCTTCTATTTTGTCATGTACCGTATTCAAAGACCTGAAATGATGAGAAAAAATTGACGAGACAAGGGGCTTTTGAAATGCAATCATAAATGCTTTAAACACTTACATTTTTACATAAAAACTCATGCTTTCTTAGTATTTCTAATCCTAGCCTCCTTTGTTACAGGCAATGCATTTTATGCTTAATTCCCTATTCATAAGTGGTTCTATGTGATGAATGTCGATAATAATGCCTGATTTTTCGTTAAAACACCTTATAAGGGGGACTAAATAACTCTCTAATTGAGAGTTATCGATAACCCCATTTCGTTTCCTTGGGATAGCTTACAAATAGGCATAACATTGAACATGGTTTTAATTTCTTTGGCATTGCAGTCAGCATATAGGCCGGACATCCCCAAATCCTGAAGTGACGTAAATGGCTGATGCGATTTAAGTTTTGCTAGGTATAATACTCTAATGTTGATTGTAAATTTAAATGCTATTGCTAACAACTAAGTATTAAATTGCAGGCATATGCAAGTATATGTAGTCGAATCACAACAAGTGATAAGTATTTATTATATCGTTTCCTTAGGGATTGATGTCTAAAATTATTATTACTAACTTGATAGTTATGTAAAATATGTAAAAGAATATTTGATGCGATTATTCAGTGCAGTATAAATAAACTAATGATAAATTCTAAGTATAAGACTTTATTGATAAATCCTCACGCATTGGAATCGCATTCACGCAAGTATAAGCAGTAAAAAATGCAGTAAGTGATAAGTATTTATATTTTATCGTTCTCTGTAGGGATTGGATGTCTATAATCAGTATAATTAATCTAAGAGTCGTGCAAGAAAGTAAAAACGACGGTGTTGGGATTTTGGTTTTGTTTTATATTTATATGCAAAACTAAATTTAAAATGCGAAATTAACTTAGTAAGGTTCGGGTTAAGGTTATGGAAAGTTTCTAACAATTCCTAGGGTAAATTGTGGTAAGTAGTAATTGCTATACTTTGCCTAACAAACGTCCGCTTCTACTTCTGTTCTCATTAAGCCCAACTTTCGTTGCGACTCAATGTAAATATTAACCGGCGCAGCGTATGCAGTAGTTATGCGTTTATTCCTAAACTCCAATTTAAAGTACAAAATACTTAATACTAACCTACTAAACATGCAAACTAGCCTTAGGTTATTTCCTCTTCCGATTCTTAACCTATTAGTGTGTGTGGATGATCGGTCTACATTTACTATTTAATTAAGATCCTAATTCAACATGCTTCAATTAACAAGTCCCTTTATCCTAGTACATGCTTCTACAACCTGTACCCTTAACATTTGCCTAAGATGCTTAACTAGACATGAAATTAAAGAAACGAATAAATAAGAAATAAGCGAAAGACATTGCAAAAGAAAACTGGATTATTTCAAATGCAAGAACAGTTCGAAGAGAAACAACGGGGCTTGAAATGAATAAGCATAAAAGAAACAAAGAGAAGATAAAATAAAAGCTATAAATGGCGGTGGCTGCTTGAAGAACAGGACTCCGTGTTAGTAGGAACATGAACTTCACTTCGAAACCTTCATCCCAAGTGTGGGAGAAGAACTCCGAAAATAGGTACCCTTTCACTTTTTGTTCTTCTCCTATTTATAGGCTTTTAACTACTTTAGGACTAAGGAATCCAATACTTGGAAGGCAAGGATTGGATTTGATTTATTGCCTTTTATTGCATTTTATCTTTGGCAGCTTATCCCTTGATTCTCGCGACAGATTTCCTCTGATTCATCGCGTCTTTGCTGATCAAGGTATGAATTCTATGATTACCGCAGTTTGTCTATCTAGCAATCTGATAGTTGACATTAGCTTTGCATTGGATTCTTTCCTTATTTGGTTATTGAGGCATTGGCTTCTGATCTGATATGTTATTCCGCATCAATTCTCTGCATTAAAATTTTATCTTATTGATTTACCCTTTACGAATATGCTTGGAAGATCTCATGGTTCTATAGTTGTTTGCTTTGTTGTTCTAATTCGGGACACTTTTAGCATTCCAAATTCCCCTGGATGCAATGCTAATAATGTTTCCAATTCGTTCGCAAATATGTTTGGAAGATCCCGCGGTTCTGTAACCTCTAAAGCGTCTTGATATGCATTCTAACCATTTGCTTCTCATTTGAATTCGATGCTAACCATAATCTCAAATCCTATAGATATAGCAATAAATTAGCAAAGTGTGGAATCTTTGGCATTTAAGTATGAAAAGCATTCGACATCCATATTTTACTCTAGAATGCTCTAATATCCCTAGTCTTTTATATCTAAGCTCATAAATCATATATGCATCTTATTTATATAAATTTCCCATCTTAATGCTATTCTAACTCTAAAGTTTATTTAATTAATGCACAAATACCATTAGAATATACTAAGATATTAGCCTAAATAATGCTATATTTGAGAGCTATCAATGTTGTTGGTGATTGTTTGGATTTTTTCAAGACTCTAAAATAGGAAATGCAGTTGAGCGTAGGTAAAAATTTAAGGATGCAGAAGATGCTAATCATGCACTAGTAGTAATTAGATTTCATGCTTCCCTATTCTAATAAGTACTTCCGCACATAGTGATTTATGATTAACCAAGCTTCCCATACTTAGCTCGGGGCAACACAAGCGATAGTAGGGTTATTCCTAACTCCTTTAACAATACGAGTGACCTCGCATCGAACCTATGGTAGCATACTGGATCACCCAACAGTTCCCTCTTTCGAGTTCATTGAAGGCTAGAACACGTGGATAGCACATCGATGCATACATAGAATGAAATTTACAGCACTGTAAAATCTAACAACCTGCAATCTTAACATGCATTCTACATACGAATTCCTACCATGGCTCCTAAGTAATGCAACATAGAAACAAACAATAGTAGATAATAGAAACTTATAAATTTCATTACTAAAAGTTGTCTATAATTCTATGATCTACTACTAATTATGAAAAGAAATAAAAATAGAAATTGGTGAGATTATGAAGATGTGCAGACTCCTTGTCATCGGCTCCTATGAACATCACTAGTTGCGTTTCAACGTAGATTGGCTTCTAGCCAATCGACCAGCTCCCCGATTGTAGCTTCTTTCTTTCTATATATTAAGTTGATTTGATTGGCTAACAAGTTTTGATGAGGTAGAACATCATAATAAATGAAAAAATCTCTTGATTAATGTTGGTATTTCTTGATCAATGCTGACTTTTATTGCTTGATTGGTTTCTCTGTTCTTTCCTTGTTGGCGTGATTCTTCGAACACGACTGCCTTGTGAATGCGTCATGTTGCTTTTTTTTTTTTGCCATTCGCATCAAGTTTGTTCACTAGCATAATAGTTCCGCGTTCCCTACATTGTATAGCATTTTACATAATTTATTCATTATTTTTACTTTAAACGTAAAACTGTGCTTCTCATACTAAATAATGGATGCGTGCGACTTCTAAAGTCTTTTATTCGTAAATTACTTAATATAACTAAAAAATTTCCCTTGAACCTTAAAAAAATACATAATAGAATAGCATAAATTATGCTCTATTTGAGAGCTATCAGTAAACTATATTACGTCCCTTCCACAACTCATAGGGTGTCTCCAAGACACTCTTTGTGGGTACCATGTTCAAAATAAATAATGCGGTCTCTAATGCATATTTCCAAAACGATATCAGTAGTTGAGAAAATCTTATCATCGACCAAACCATTTCCAAAAGGATTCTATTTCTTTTTTCTAAAACAACATTCTGTTAAGGTGTTCTAGGCACGAGAGTTGGGAAGTTATTCCATGTTTCTACCGCGTAGTTATGGAATTCTAGGTCCATATACTCTCCACCACGATCTGATAGCAGTGTCTTAATCCTTTTGTCTAATAGGTTCTCAACCTCAGCCTTAAACTCTTTAAATTTTTCATGAGTCTCCCACTTGTGCTGTATTAGATAAATAAAACCATATCTAGAGTAGTCATTCGAAAAAGATACAAAGTTCTTATTCCCTCCTCAACCTCTAACATTCATTGGACCGCATAGGTCTGAATGTATAAGTTCTAAGGGTTGATAGACTCTAGCTACCTTTTCTGTAAAGGGTCTTTTGGTAATCTTGCCTTCTATGCAAGATTCACATACAAGTAATTGTCCATCTCTAACCCAGTTAGAGAACCACTTTTTACTAACCTTTCAATCCAATTGAAATTTATGTGACCTAACCTTAGATGCCAAAGATATGTATTGGATTCAGGAGAAATTATTTGTCGTTTGTTTGTTATACTATTTATTGCTTTTAATTCAATATTTATAAGTGTCTTACAAACCCTAGGTTTGAGCATATACAAGTTAGGTTAAAATACCATTTTGGTCTCTCAACTATCTACTTAGTTCTATTTTGGTCCTTCAACTATTAAAAGTCTAATTTTAGTCCTTGAACTTTTGCCAAAAGCTTAAAAATGGTCCTTGAGTTAGAAAAAAAGTTACCAAAGTTAAATATTTGATGAGTTGGCAAGAAGAAAATAATAAAAAAAAATTCAAAATGGTGCATACTTTCATCTTCTTAATTTTTGTTTGCCCTCTTTGTAACCTAAGAAGTGAAAAATGATCACAGTTCCATAGCCATCTCCATAAACTCTAGCAAATTTCCCAAAATTTCGGCCATTCTTGTAAAAATTGGCCAGAAACCCCTTTCATCGCTGTCTGTGCTGACAGATTGTCCTCTAAAACTTGGCAGACAAAATTGATGAAACAAAACAAAGCTCAAAATGGTGGTTCCCCGCCGTCTGGATGCTTCTTTTTGTCCGTTCCTAAAAACATAACCTTGAGTTTCGAAGCTTCAAATATGGATGGCCAAAACTGCCATCCCACATGATTAATGATCAACTAGAACAGTCCATCTTCAAAAACCCATTCTTTATTCAAACTTGAAACAAAAAAAAAAAAAAAAAAGATCTTCCAGATAGAAACTATGGCACAATTCTTCTTTTGGAATCTCGTTTATAGTAAAACAAAGAAGAATTCAGATCTGGGTTCTAAAAAATGTGAAGAACAGAAGAATTCCCTTTCAAAATTCTCCTTTCTTTTGGAGATTTCATTAAAGAATTAGCTTAAAAAATTTGAAGAAATAGAAACTCAATAATACTGCTTTGAAGCAGAAGAATTGGATAAAAAGGAAGAGGACCCATAGAGGAAAAAAAGAAAAATTGTGGCTTTAGTTAGAACCACCATTTGGATTAAAAATTTTGGTGATGGAATTGGGTGAGATTAGGACGGACCTATCTGGCCAATTTTCCCAAGATCGACTAAAATTTTAGGTGAATTACTAGAGTTTATGGAGATGACCATGGAAGTGTGGTCATTTTTAGTTCTTGGGGTTACGAAGGAGGTAAACAAAAATGAAGAAGATGAACGTCTTCACCATTTTGAATTTTTTTTATTATTTTCTTTTTGTCAACTCATCAAATATTTAACCATGGTAATTTTTTTTTTTCTAACTCAAGGACCATTTTTAAGCTTTTGGCAAAGTTCAAGGACTAAAATTATACTTTTGATAGTTGAAGGACCAAAATAGAACTAAATGGATAGCTGAGGGACCAAAATGGTATTTTAACCTACAAGTTATGTACGTTAATTCCCGAACAAAGCTCCAAGCCATAGAAACTAAGTTTCCATTAAAATTTATTGAATGAAATTGTTCTACAAAGGTAAGAAACTGAAACTAGGTTCCTCTTAATCTGAGAAATCAACAACACATTCTCTAATAAAAAAGAATTGTTGAAAAATACTTGACAATTCCAACAACTGTTGTCGAAACAACTTCTCCAGCCCCACCTTCAAGGTTATTTGCCCAGGTTCTAGCTGCTCCCAAGAGTCACTTCCCAGAAATGAAGAACAAATGTAATTAGTGGTGCTCGAATATAATATCCAACCATTGGATGATTCTTCCACAAAACAAGACTCTAGAACAAGTAAATGAAATTTACCTTCTTTGTCTTTCTTCATTCCTTTGTACTTAGGACAAGTTCTTTTCCAATGACCAAGCTTTTGACAATGGAAACATTTTCCATCCTTCTCGGCCTTAACTTCCCCTGGAGCACTATGTTTATTCTTGGGCCACCAATCTTCTTTCCTTTTAAGAACTTCTCCTAAAAGGTCCGACCTTTAGACTTGGTTTTTGAACCCGTGATTCTAGGATTATTTTTCTTGGTGACAACATTTATCTCCCATTCTTTGCCCTTGACTTTCATCATGGACTCGAAAGTTTGAAATTCATTTAGAAGAGTAGTCGGATTAACGAAATTTGTGTTCATAACAACATTGTTATTAAATTGTAAGAAGCTACTTGATAGCATCTCAAGAATAAAGCTCACTTGATTAGCTTTTCTATTACGACCCGGAGAGCATCATGCTTTACTTGAGATGACGACTGCCTAAATATTTCATGAAAGGCTTTCATCATCTTTAAAGCAGTTACCATGTTCTCTAGTTTCTTGGCCAAAATGTCTGAGACACTTGCCAAGATAAACCCTTGCCTTTTTGTTAGCATTATGCCAATGGTCATGCAACTCATCAACATTTCATGTTGCATCAGGTGTCAATATCGGAGGATATTCCTCTGCTAGAACAAACTTATTGTCATCAACGACAAGAATCATGTTGATATTGTTTTTCCATAGAGTATAGTTTTCTCTGGTTAATTTGTCAATTGACATTATCGAGATAAGTAATTTAGACGTTGTGCTGAAAATAATTAAAAGAACATTTCAGTTTGATTGCCATTTAAAAACGTCATTCATAGGTTTTGGCATAAAATTGATTTAAAAACTTTCCAAGTTAAAATCACAAGAAATCCTACAATTATTTATTATTAATCTCATGGTGCAACTACAAAGGCTTAGAGCAAGTGCCATCGAATGATAGGTCAAGTACTCTTCCCTAGCATGACACTCTTCTCAACCAAAACCTCAATACTAGGATAACTCTTTTCCCTATGGTTCTAGCTACCATTTTTTTTATCTATGACTTGGCTAACTCCTTACCCAATCCCTTGACAGTGTAGCCCATCAATTCGAACATGTTAATCTCTCTTATTAAATGTTGTCGAATGATAGGTCAAGTACCGATCGAGATCACAGTCCTATCCCTTTTGGGAATCTCATCCTAATATTGACCCTAGTGAATACACACCGAGGGGATCGACTAAAATTACCAATACGTAGCCCCACTAGGATCTCACGATGCAAGTTCTTGATGGAGATCGCAGGATTAGTTGGCACTGATCCTTCTCCCACTATCTATTTTTTAATATTGTGAGAGAGAGTTTGGGGGTTTTAAGTTTGAGGGTGAAAGTGGCTCGATTGATGTTGAAAAAAAATGAAAATGTTGAAAATGCAAAACAAAGATCGAAGCTTTCTGGTTAGGTTAATAACAATGCATGAACACATTAAAAACAAAGAATCAATCTGAAAAATCCAAAGGAATAAAGGCTAGTAGGCGTATCGCATAGAGCATTCCACTATTTTTCTAATGCCTCAGCCTTTTCAGTTGTTTCCTTTGCATAGGTGCATTGATGTGTTTAAGCGTGCCACTCTAAGAACTATGGAATCTGAGTATAGTTCAACATGAATGTAGCCTGAGTAAGGATGCATTAAGCATTTAAATGGAGTAGAGGATTCTGAGTTGCTAGAAGGGTGTGTGAGTTGTGAATGATGCTCGAAATAGAATTATTTGGTCAAACTTATATGGATTGAGGGATTGAGTTACGATGTTTCGGAGTTGTAGGCATTCATTCTTAAGGGTGCTCAAGTTCTTATTCTAGCTGGGAAGAAATTGGTATTGGGGGATAAAAGCAGCTTCGAAAAGTGTATGAGGCTAAACGTGATAGGTGAAAATTGAGTGCTTTAGTTTATGATGAAAATTTCAAAGTTAGAACTGTGAAGTTGAGTACATTGAAGATAATTTATTAAATAACATATCCATGTTAGGAGCATTAGAAAGTAATTATTTATGTTAGAAGTTTGGAGCATTTCTCGGGACATGAAATGGTTCATGTTTGTAAGTTTGATAACTCTCAATCAAAGAGTTATTTAGTCCTTTAGCGGAGTGTATTCTATGATAATTTTTAGTCCTTTAGCGAAGTGAAGCCAAGTCAAGAACATTGGCGTTGGAAGAATTCAAGAAATTCGATGTTAAAGCATTCGATTCCCCGGACTTAACAATATTCCAAAAAAGACAGAACTCTGCATGTAGGGAATAAAATCACAAAATTATAGGCGCGTTTGTCCTTGGGACATGTGTCATTCTAGGACGTTTTGGAAAGAAAATCAAGGTGTTTTGCCTTAGAATCTGAGCATTTGATCTTGAATAAACTTTTGGGGTATAAAAGAGGCATTTATGGAAAGAAGAAAGAGTTGACTAAGGTTGGCTGCTGAAGAGGTGGTGTCATTTCTTGGCAGAGCTGTGTTGCAGACTTTGCTCTATTTTCTACATTTTCTTTACATTATTATATTAGAATAGAACCTTCCTACTTTCCTTGCTTTGTAGTGTATAATTTCATCTCGTATAGTTTTTCCAAGTAAAGAAACCTATGGGTATTTGTTTGAAGGCTAAGTGAGCTTGTTTTAAGCTCATTTCAGGTGTCTATAAAGCATTTGATGTTTTTTCTCTGTTTTTCGTCTCTATTTCTGGATTCTTAGCATCTTCTATTTTATGTTTTCTTGGTTGTTTATTTTTCAAACTTGTACTTCTATTTGAATATCAACAACTTTATGTTATGTTTCGATTCTTATTTTTAAGTTTACTGCTACAAAATGTTTTCTGCATACTCTTACTTTATTTTTTTTTTCTTTTCGTTACTAACTTGAGCTAAGCACATATATGTGATGGTTAAGGGAAAGAGTGCGTGTTGCATGTATCTTGGGTAAGCGGAGGATGTTGAGCTATTCATGGTAGAAATTTAATCTAAGAGCATGTTTCCATTGGCCATCCATTTATGTTTGCTTTTCACTCGAGAGAGAGAGAGAGAGAGAGAGAGAGAGAGAGAGAGAGAGAGAGAGAGAGAGAGAGAGAGAGAGAGAGAGAGAGAGATTGTCCATGAGCATTAGCTGCATGTTAAAGATCTCTTGCATGTTAATGGGGTAGATTAGAAATAATCATCCCACTAGTGCACATTTCACAGTTTTATTGCTTCGAACTAGAGCGAGAGTTCATATTCCTTGTGAATATTTCTTGAGAAAAGCATTTGCTCACGTATTGTGTGGAGTTCACTTCTCACCATAACTTTACCGTTTATTTATGTTAACCACATTCGTAAACCTTAACCTTGGCTTTATCTTTAAATTTAATTATTTCTCCTATTTTTCTGCATTTCTGTTTTCAGTTTATTTCCTTCAAAGCAACGTTTGTAGACATTGTGACTACTATTTACTATGTATTTCTATGAAGTTTAGAGCATTGCATGCATTACTTTTTATGTTGGCACCGTTTATAGCATCTGTTTGGCTACTATTAAGAAGAATCCATTATTGGAGTTGGAGGAATAGGCGATGCTAGAATGGCTATTTCTTTAAGAGCTAGAAGTTTTGTAAATGAAGATATAACTAACACTATATAATAAACTCTTTCTAGTCGTAATAGTAGTAATATCAAGTAAATAGGTTTAGTAGCACAAGTAATATCTAATAGCAGCCTATAGCTTCCCGTGTGTTAGGAAAAAAAAAGCCTATTTATAAGAGGAGATCCGCATGCCCATTACTAAGGACGGGTAGCTAAGCCGCTTGGGATCACTTCGAGGATGCGCTTTCCGCAGATAAGATCGTCTTCCTTGGTTGCACCCTAGTTTTCAACCTAGTTTATAGTTTAGAAAACCATCAACACTTCCTCTACTGTTTTGCACTTGACTTTTCGACCTTCACAAATTAGGATAACCACTAGTCTCTGAGGAGAATGGCTTGTAAACTTATCACTTGATTGCAAAACGACTACGTATACTTACGTATTAATCTATTGAATGCTTGGAATATCACCATGTGTGAGAATTAACTAATCATATTATTATTATATTTTTATCCAAATAGTAGAACCGATCAAGTACTGAGTAGTTAAATGAATATCTATTCACAACATGTGCCCAAGGGGGGTGCAATGGTTAAGACTTGGGCTTTGAGGGTATGCTCCGCTCAAGGTCCTTGGTTTGAGATTCACTTGTGACATTGCTCTTTCAATGTCTCCAGTGCCTGACCTAGGGACGGGCGTGGTTACCCTTATTTCAAAAAACAGAATATCTATTCACAACATCAAAAGTTTAAGAGTATGATCTCAACCAAAAACAAGTCTAATGGTAAAATATTTCATCAATGTTCGACAATTTGGATAATAAAAAAAAAAAAATTAAGCTAATAATAAGGATTAATTTTAATATTTATTAAAAATGTATTGAATAATTAAAATAGAATAGATACCGAATGGGTCAGTGCATTGTTTGGTTGTAAACCAGTTCAGCACCAACGTCACAAGTTTGATCCCGATATTCAGTATTTGTCCCCCTCCCCCAATATGTACTAAAAAAAAAAACTAAAATAGAATAGATAATTAGATTGAATTTTAATCATTTGCATACAAAAGTTCAAACCATGTTTAGGGTGTGAAAAAATTTGGAACTCAGATCAATATGCATGCAAAGGAATTTAATTATGACAAGAATTTCATGATAAATAATTGAAATTGTTCTCTTTCCCACTCCCCTAACGCTATATGCACTTTCGTCAAAATATTTGACATGAATCTAACCACGACTATCAATCACAAAGCTCAATCTTTAAATTCTCAAAAAAAGAAAAAAACAAAAGCAAAAACAAAACACACAAACAAAGCTCAATCTTTAATCACGCCTGAAAGTTCTCAACATTTTATTTTATATATATATTTATTATTATTATTATTTATTAATATGTACCGAGCAGAATGAACTTCTTTTTTTTTAGAAGAGGGCAATTTTGCAGACGTGGCTACACCCTAGCCATGATGTCAACACACACATCTCAACCACTCTTTTTTTTTTTAAGAAAAAAATAAAAATGTGTGTGTTGCACCCAAATTGCCTTCGAGAAGAAAATAAGGAGAATGAACTTTTGACCTCGAATGCGTTAATAAAAGATGGAAGTGTGCTCATTTTAACATCTATTTTTTTAAAATTATTTAATCTATTCATGATTTTTTTTATAAAATATATCAATTTTGTCTTGTATTTTTGAAATTCCTTTCAGTTAGTTCATGATCAAAGGAAATCATATCATAAATTTATGGGAGTTTTTCCTGTACAAAAAAAAAAAAAAAAACTATGAATGTTAACTTTTTAGAAAAAAATTTCGCGCATAAGAAGAAAATTGGGGCAGATTCTCTCTCTCTCTCTCTCTCTCTCTCTCTCTCTCTTTTTTTAACCTAAAACTTGAAATTTTGCTCCTTTAAGTTCTGAGTAACCACTAGAACGCACGTTAGTAAAAATATTTAAAACCTCATGCGTCCCATGGTTTCAATTAGAGAAACAAATAGTTTTCAATTACTGCACATCTAATCTCCACTCAATGTTATTAATAGTCATCATCCCGACAGTCTTCAATTAGTGTCATATACTATTTTCAATTAGTATAGTCTTCAAATTAGTGCCACAAAACAGTCTTTAGTTAGCGTAGCATATAGACTTTAATCAAAATATGCGGAGAATTAAATAAGCAAAAAAAACGCCCAAAATTTTGCTCTTAATGAAATGTTTCTAAGAAAAGTGTTATAATTAAAATAGACAAAAAAAAAAAAGAAAAAGCGACTATATAAACGCCCAAACATTTAAAGTTGATAGTTAATATATTTTGTTCCAAAACTCCATATATTCGTACTAAATGCAAATTTATCTTTTATATATATATATATTAAAAGATTAATATTATTTTTATAAATTAAAATAAATATAAATATATTTTGTTCGAAAATTCAATATTTTTTCACTGAATTAATAGTAATTTAAATTTATCTTTTATGTACATATTAAAAGATTAATATTATTTTTATAAATTAAAATAAATATAAATATATTTTGTTCGAAAATTCAATATAGTTTTACTAAATCAATAATTTAAATTTATCTTTTATGTACATATTAAAACATTAATATTATTTTTATAAATTAAAATAAATATATATTATTGGAGAAGATATCTAACATTTAATTTTGCATAACTATTACTTATGCTTAACTACATATATCTCCAATACTCCTTTCTTAAAATTAGAAAGGATCAATATTGCTACAAAAAGTTGAAAAGTGAATTTTAGATTAAATAATCCAAAATAATAACTCATCTAAACATGAGAATTAAAATTTAATTTTTGTTGAAAAATGTCGGAGAGCTCTTTATATAGTCGTAAGATTTAAGAGTTTCAAAACCTTTAAATTATTTTAATTATATAAATTTAAAACATTTAAGCTATATAATTTGTTTCTTATAACTTTTCACATACTAACTCATCATTGATTTATATTGAATATAAGACAATAATATTGTTTAACAATAAAACTTATTTGTAATATTAAATAATATTGATGTTGATTTTAATCTATTCGTATTACTTGAATTAAATACACATATTTCTCATTAATTTTGTGAAATTAAAAGTAAAATAATTGAAGTTGTGCATGCCTACATGTCCTCTTTTTAAAGAAAATGTATTCCTTTGCACATTTTCATGATTTTTACCTTTGAACATCTTTTAATTCCTTCTTTTATCATATTACCTTAAAACGAATGGTATCTATTATATATA
>JBBMKA010071331.1:0-15745 GCA_037833695.1 Sechiopsis laciniata | reverse complement strand
ATTATCTTGAATTTATTTAGCAAAATTTGTGAAAAACCCTATTCACCCCCCTCTAGGGTTGTCATACCGATCCAACAAAATCTAGTTAAATACTCTGGTGTTCCAATCATAGAAGCTTTAAGAAGTCTAAATGTTGGATTGACATTTAATAGTACTGAAAAGAAAATGCAGCGGTATTCAAGTCCATTAATGGTCTAATACAAAATTTGCATGTTATATTCTCTTTCATCCTACTTTGCATCTTGAACTTCATTGCAACCTAAAGTGGCACATAGTTTATTCAAAGAAAATGTGTTTGTAGGAATAAGCAAAGCATAGAGATGAAGATCACGAAGCTTTGATGGCAGTTACAAAAGGCAAATGATGTTGCAGAGTCAAAGAGAGTGCATTCAAAGAACACCATTTTTTTTTAATTCAGAGTAAAAGATTCGAAACCAAAACTTTCTGGTCATAGATCAGTTGAGCTATATTCTTATTAACGAGAGAACACCATTTATAGAGATGAGACTAAGAAATGTTTTCCAATGAAGGCATAAAACTATAGTTCTAGAAAGTCACGGTTCATCAGTTTAGTGTGCAGACATTATGCATAGTAATTAACAAAATAATTAACTTGCAAAGAAGTTTGCTACAAAATAATTGGACTTTGGAATGGAAGAAAGGAGAGTAAGGGAATTGTTTTTAAGTACCCTCTTTTCAACTTCTCCTCTGATATCACATCAAACTTCTTATCTAATCCTATTTAACTTCATCTAATTCTCACACTTTTACCCCCTCAAATTTAACTTTTATCACTGTCAATTATTAATATAACTCACAAATTGATTTAGAAATTAAAAAATTAACAATTTAATATTTAGAAAATAGAAATGTTATTATAAATATCAAAATTAAAAGAAATATTTATATATATATTTCGTTGTGTTGATTTTGTGTCATATGCACTAAAAATTAATATAAATTTTTAAAAGTAAGAAAGAATAGTACTTCAATGTAATTAGTGTATTTTCATAATTAATAGGTCATAAGTTTAAATGTCCTCCTTTAATTGTTGTTATACTAAAAAAAATATAAAATTTAAAAAAAAATGATTTTTAAAGATAATCAATTCATATATATATGGTAATTTATAGTGGCTAGACATTTCGCCCATTAGGCCATATAATATAAAATAAAATATATTGAACTTATAAATGAATACAAATATACAATGATTAAACAAACAAAAATTAATAAAAATAAACATCTCCTCCCTTAAAATCAATCCCCAAAATCAAAATTATACAATATTGAAGTTAAACAATATTTAGTAAATGAATACAAATATTGAAGTTAAACAATATATATGATAATTTATAGTGGCTAGACATTTCGTCCATTAGACCATATAATATAAAATAAAATATATTAAATTTATAAATGAATACAAATATACGATGATTAAACAAACAAAAATTAATAAAAATAAACATCTCCTCCCTTAAAACCAATCACCAAAATCAATATTATACAACATTGAAGTTAAACAATATTATACATTTGACATCCATTTGTACTATTTAGTATAATTATGTGTTCTACTTTTGTAGCTTGAGGCAGTGAAAAGCCTCAAATCTCAAGCCTTGTGCCACCAATTGGAGACCAGATTAAAAGCCTTTGATGGCAGTGAAAAGGCAAATGATGTTAAGAGTGTATTTAGAGAACATCATTTTTTTTTAAAATTATTATTTTTAATTCAACAACATTTGGATAAGAGATTCAAATCCAAAACTTTTGAGCTGTGTTTTTATTAGCAAGAGAGCACCATTTAGAGAGCTGGAGAATGAGTCTTGGGGAATGAGTCCAAGAGATGTTTTCAGATGAGGGCATAAAGTATAGCTTTAGAAAGAATTAGGGTCCATCAATTTAGTTTGCAGACACTCTATGCATAATAATGAATAAAATAATTAACTTGCAAAGAAGTTTGCTAATTAATATCGTCAATACATACATGATATGAAGTTTTCGCAAGACCATGTCTCAATAATTTTCATATAAAAATTTGTTAAAAATGTTATTCTCAATCAATAGTGTTTGAACAATTGCTACAATAATCTCTCTATGATATATATTGTTCTGAGCCCAATAAGATATGACACGATAATAAATAACATAAACACGTGACATTCTAAAAATCATGAGTGATTGGAAAAAAAGAACAGTGAATAACACATTCTGAAGAGCAATCCTAATGATTAAACTTGACACTTCTGATGGAACCAAGAAAGAATATCTATAAATGACTGAAAATATTGCAGAGCAAATTGAATTTGCCAATCTCTAGAACCATAATCACGATCGAGGTTTGTGCAGACGAGGTCGATTGCAGAAAATCCGACCGTTGGCCCTTACAACACCTGCTATGGCTATGCTCAAGCCCGCCCACAACAATGAAAAGAACAAGTGTCGAAGATCATAGCGAGCTACAAAAGATAAAAAAGAGAAATAAAGTTAAAGAGTGAATCGAGATTTCAATAAGCGTAACAAATAATTTGGTCACCTCAACAATTTAACTCACCTTGTCTCAGTGACAAGGCTGCAAAAAAGAACCCTGCCAACACCAGTGAGAAAGCCAGTGGGAAGGACTGTACAAGAGACGCAAATGAGGTTAGTATTTAAAAAAGTATTTAAAAACGAGTTTATTTTTAACTTTTTTAGCACAATAACGATATTTGAGAGTTGATGGATTCTAGCCAACAACTACTTGGTCGAAGATACATGCCAATTACTACTTTCCACTTTGGCATTCATTTAACATTTTATGAACTAAAATTAAGTCGGTTGCTTGATAATCCTTTGAACGAGCTAGTCTTTTGTGATTTTAAATTTCACTCACCGCTACAGCTTCTAAGCCTCCCTTTTGAGTTGTGGGAGTTATATCCCGGCTAACTGAAACTATATAGTGTCCTTGCATTAGATCAATAGCATCCTTCACAAAAGCCAGAGTGCAATTGAAGTCAATTCAAAAGGTGTAAATTTAAACGAAGATCTAAAATAAAGATTTTGAAAATGGATTCTACCTGTTTTGTTCCATCAACAAAGTTATTCAAATAATAGCGTAGGAGAGCATTCCAACCATCCTGCGCAATCCCCTGAACCGTTCGTTGGCCATATCTTCAACCAAATCACATACAGCAATTTAAAACAAAAATATAACAAAAACTTTGCCCAATCTTAACATCAGTGTCCTCTTCCACATTATACATTAACCATTACTCAGCAAAAAGAAGAGCATGCGGTTTAATATGAAAAATGAGTGCAAATTATCAATTCAGAGAAAAAGTGTTAAAGATTTATATACCATCTTTGAACTCAGTGTAATCAAGTTTCAATTCAGCACATTTATTATATGTATTATAATTCCTCAGATATGCAATTACAACTGACGGATTTTGATGACCACCTTTTTAAACACAAACTCATTTACAGATCATTCATGTGACATTAAAATACAGTTTCTTAACTAAATGTGGAATTATCTCATATTTAAATCCATAAGTAAAGACATATGGGCTTATCACTATCAAATCAAAGACCTCCCCACTTCACATCATCCAACCTATAATAAACTCTTTATTTTTATAATCAGAAATCGGAGCTTCGCCTCATTGCATACATGAGGCACCCGCACCCGTCCTAGGACTCGATAGACAATACGAGATTTTACATTTAAGTTCACTCATGGGTTTCGAACTTGGGACCTCCAAGAGAACATACCTTGGGGACCCCAAGCTTCTCTGAACGAGGCTGCCCCTTAGGGACCATCCAACCTATATTAACTTATCAATATGAAATTTATTAAAGTTGTACAAAAATGGGCACACTAAAATTTTCTACAATTTGAATAGCTGACCACCTCACAACAATTATTGTTTTTAAATTTCTACATAAATCACTGATATAAACCATCAGAAATAATCTTTAAACAGTATGAAGTTATAAGCAAAAAACTGGATACAACATGGAAGTGCATTAGCTAAAAACTTCAAAAGAAACTGAGGTAGGAGTACCTAACAAAATCTCCTTTCAAAGCAGGAGTGCCAGAATATTGAGTGCTTATATCATCTCCATGATTAGCCCAAACTGAAGAAAAAGCAGCAAGGTACAAATATATTAGTAGATGGATAGATAAGCTTAAACTTCCAATGAAAATAAAATCAAAATGGGATACTAAATTGACTCACTGATTTTAAAGCTGTCATCAAGGTTCGGATGTGAGCTAATGGTTTCTTCAGCACTAAAAAGTCCAAGCCTTCTGAGTTGAGATTCCAAGGTCTTCCGGGCTATCATACTCTGCAAGCAACCACACTATGACATAAAAATCCTAATGGAAACAATTGCAAAACCAAAAGCTTTGTAAACAAATTATACTTGAGGTACATTTATTTAACGTATACACAACAGAGATGACATGGTCCATTTATGTTGGCTGTTATAATTAAATTTATTCCAACACATCAGCTTAAACTTTGGGGTTGATGGGTGATTTAAACATAATTCAACCTGGAATCGGCCTGAGTTCGAATCCTTGTGGAGTCATTTTCATCTTCAATTAATATTGATTTCCACTTGATGGACATTCTCAAATTCCCAAGCTCACAAGTAAGGGGGAGTGTTGGTTGATAAAATTAAATTTACCCTAACCCATTAGTTTAAACTTTTGGGTTGATTGGTGATCGGTTAATCTTCTCTCCCCGCCAAAGCTTAAAAAGGGAAATCATAGAAAACCATAGCTGGTAGCTTTTAAGAAGGAAAATGAAATTTTTGGGGGCATTAAGTTCATAGCTTATTTCATCATTCACCAACCCTTGGTTAGCTAAGCTACCTGGGTAACATTTGTGCGGTCCAAGCAATCAATACAATTGGTTCTCACAACTCCAAGCTGTTCCTTCAATTTCTCACCCTTTTCATTCAACAACATGTACCTACATATTCCAAATAGTAAATAAAATGAGGTGTCAAAAGGGGACTAATTTTTAACAAAAAGCTTCCAAATGACAGATCAGAGAGCCTGACAATGAAAATGGAACAGAAAGCTAATTTCATAATCCATGAAACTTAGAAGAGTGAGAAGTGAAGTGGACTAACCCATTTTTATCAAGAAAGTCTGAGATTTGTTCATACAGGATGGAGAGGCGCTCAAAATGTACATGCCCGCAGATGTGATGGAAATCAAAATGCACGTATCTAAAATAAATTTTTAGTTTGATTGAATGACGAGCTCCAAGATTAATCTAAATAGAAAAAGGTAGAAGATTGTACCTTACATCATCACCATTAACATGTTGCATGGCACTTGCGAATTTTTCACTCAAACGCCCCTCAGCTCCATGCTGATAACAGAACAAGGTGATATAAAAATTAAAAATATTGACCATTGCAATTACATTGCCAACATTGACAAATGCATGGATACATGTAATAATACAAAGATCAGAAAGAAAACAATAATAGATAGCCAGGGAATCACCCCGTTGACAAGATCAGCAGCCAATACAGCCCCATACTTCTTCCTTAAGTCAAGAAAATGTCGCTCAGCTATTCGAGGCTGGAAGCAATACAATAATCAGTAAAGCAAAACATACTGGTCCATATGTGATGAATAACATCAAGCATATAAGAAGAGACAGCCCACGAGAGCAATAGCTCAATTGACATAAACGTATGCCAATGACCATGAGGTTATATAAGAAGCTCACAAATTCTTCTTGTTTCACTAATTCAAATTTTGGCTTGTATGTCAAATCCACAATTTGCTCCCAAAGTAATGGAATTGATCCCCGAATCTACAAAATCCAATGAGAAGTGAGATGTAAAGTCATAGGTGCTGTATAAAGATCTAGAAGACTTAGCGAATTGAATATTTATTAGATTTACTCTGCATCCTAGGATGGTCTAGGTTATGATCAATGTGTGGAACTACATACAAATTGAAGCACAGTGCAGAAGGGTTTGAATTAGTCCGATGACGATGGTAGTTTGATAATTTAACCTAAATTATGAACCAACATATTTTTAAATTGAAACATAAAATTAAAATAGTAATCTTTAATCTTAAGCACAAGTCTAAGACCTGGGAGAGATTTCAAGTGACTCTCTTGGCTAGCTATGCGGATGAGCTATGAGGTTTCTTTTTCTCTCCCCTTTTGTACAAAATTGAAACATAAAATTAAAATAGTAATCTTTAATCTTAAAATATGTACTTTTTTTAGAAGTATGTGCTTGTGACCAAAAACTTATGGGTTCGAATTCCTACCCTCTATTACTGTTAACTAAAAAATAAGATAAGTTTCCTTTTTCAAGGAAAAGCAAAGCTCACAAATAATAATATTTTTTAGAAATAAATTTAAAACATCAAACAATATATATTAGTTAAATATATTCACATTTCGTTATTTGGGAAATAACTAAAATTTTGTATTAACTGCAAAATGATGCACTACCACAACTATATCAATAAAAAAAAATTATAAACTGATAATCAAATTATTAAACATTATTGATATAGAAATAAAAATTAAAAACAAAAATCCTTTTTCATATTTATGTAGTAACTATTATTGTTGGTTAATATAATTAAATGTATCCTAACCTATCAACTTAAATTTTTTGGTTGTGATTGATAATTTAACATGATTTAACATGGTCTCACACCAAGATGTCATGAATTCAAACACCGTCAAGTGGTTTCATCTCCGATTAATATTAATTTCCACTTGCCTAGTATTGTCAAATTTCCAAACCAACAAGTGTGGAGTATTAGTTGGTATAATTAAATTTATTCCAACTTACTTATTAAGCTTTTGGGTTGATTAATGATTCAACAATTACATTCTACTACATATATATAATTACGTTCCTAACTTTGAAGGTTATACATAAAATAGTTGTAGGATCATATGAGGAATTGCGTCGTGACTTAGATTTCCAACCGTTGGAAAGAAAAAAAGGATATGCACATTCAAAATACATGCTAATGATCTAAGTGAAGTGCTACCTGAACAAATGATGCTGTGAACCCATTCAAATGAATGATTTGTTCACTTTCCACAAAATTAGCAACATATCCATCAGAGTCTGCTCCTCTTCTCCACAATCGAGTTCCTTTCAGAACATGAAGGTCAATAATCAGAACAAATGATGTTTGTTTTTCCTTTCTTCCGTAACAATTTGGTAAGAATTCATAATTTTCAATTAAGAATTTAACATGGCCCACAAGAAGGATACACATAAGGAAGAAAATCGATTAGATTTGCTACACTTGTAGTATATAGGAATAGGATCACTCTGTTCCTTTTCCAAAGTATACCATAACTGGAAGACTCTTTAAGATTTCAAGTTTTCTGAAAGAATCCAATCAACTAAAACGATATTGAAATATAAAAGATAAAACAACAACCAAATAAGCAAAGTACTTGAGGTACTATTAATATCTCTCTTGAGTATATGCAATAATGGCATCTGGCAACTTTGAGTCAAACTTGAACACTAACCCTGGAACATTAATTTTTAAGGAAGAGACACCCAACACTTAGCACTAGGCTTCAAAGATTCAGAGTCAGGATGAAAACCAATTTGCCTCATCAGGTTTTTATATATTGGTGAATGTCCGGGCCGTATTTCGAGTATTCTTACCGACAGTTGTCTGACCTTACTATATTTGATTGTTAGAAAAATTTGTCAGAAAAATTCATAGAAAATTAATTCTTAAGTAGGTTTTCACCATGGATGGAAGCAACAATCTCTTAATTCCTCAAGATCTTCTTGACTATTAGGCCAACCCATGATGATTTAGTCCTATGTTTGGTTCTTTTGGAACACTTAAGTAACAGAGAAAAGAAAATACTCGAGGTTAGAAACAAAACTAACCAACAATTGTTAAGACTATAGTCTAGTTTTAATCGTATTTTTAAAGTAAATAATCAATAAATAATAATCAGAATAAAGTAGGGGTTGAGAGACAATTTTAAAAAAAAAAGAAAGGAAGAAAGAAAAAAAAAAGACAATTAATGATTAAAAAAATTAAAAATTTCAGCTTCAATAAAATAACGAATAAATACCTGTTCTTCTAGTGCATCTCCGAGCAATCAGAGTTACATCAACAATATCTTTTCCGATAGCAGCCTGAAAGTTCTGGAAGCCTGAATATCTATTAAGGAGAGACTACCCAGAGGATGACAATTGATGGTACGAACATGTTCATGCAAAATTTAGAATAAATAAATTAATCTACAAGCATCCACAACTAAGAGGACTGAGTTGAGAATTAAATTAGGATACTCCCTTGGATAACAGGTAGTAAATATGGATCAAGCTGCGAATATAAGAAGATAAATGTTAACAGAACAGATTATAAGCAAATGAAGAACAGATGACAACGAAATTTCCACAAATCCGACCTTATTGTCGATGAGCACTTCCAGCAAGTAATTGTTCCAAAGAAATCTTGGTTCTGCCTGTAGGCAAGAAAAAATTGTTTGGGAAACTTCTTATTCTTCAGCGATTAATGACACAAGAAAACTATGGAAAACTTTTGGGCTGCAAAATATTTCACAGCAGAAAGAAAAACGATGAAAATCAAAATGAGGGTTAACCTGTCTCCATAAAGGGAGCAACTTTGATTCATCCCCTAAAGCATGCAACCTTTGCGTACTGCAACCAAAAATAAATAATTAAATACAAACAGAGAGAGATCAAAAGCATATACCCACTAAGTCTCAAAGGAGGAATAATGATTTGAGCAAAAGATAAGAATGTAAGAAGTTTAAGCCGAATGAAGCTTATGTATGTGTGCACAAAAGTACATAAGGACAAATCAGAATAGCCAAAAATTATGAGAGACAAGTCCGTTTTGTTTCTTATAATTCATCCAGACTAGAGATACAGCTTCAAATTAATACAAAACAAATTGACTGATGCTTCACCTCAGGGTTAAATTGGTATCATAGGAAAAATAGAGACCAGTAGTCTTTTCCGCAACGCTCAAAAGCCCAGAAAACTCTGCCTCCATCTTTTTCTGCTAGAGATCGTCTAATTAGTTTAAATGAAATGATATAGTCAGTTATTACCACGTGTTATAGAAGAAAACAAGCAATAGTCTTACCTGCTCCACAGAAGAACTGTTCACCGAATGATCGCATGCAAAAATTTTCAAGGATGAAATTCTAAAGATGGAATGCCCCAAATAAGACCCAACACACTCACGGTCGGTGATGACAACTAAATAGGATCCTGAAAGATGGAAGAAATAGTGTAACGTCTAACTATGTGAGCAGTTATGGGGATGCAACAATAAAAATCATTGGATAGCTGACTAAAGTGACAAGTATGAATTATGGAAACTAGAGATCTGAATATAAATTGTTCCTTGCTACGGGGTTTTAAGGTTTGGTTTATGATGGACCAGCCTTCTTCCCTCTATTGGAGTAAAAGTGGATTGGAACTTACATTCTTTTTCTTGCAAAATAAAATTGAACTGCACACCCTCAACACAAAAGTGAAGGCCCCACAAATAATATGGTCATTTAGACATAATATGATTTAGTTTAGAATTTAGATCGTGTTTACTTATTTTGAATAAGAATATTTTTTTTAAACAGGAAAATCGGAGCTTCGCTCTACTATACCTGAGATAACCATGCCCGTCCTTAGCCAGACACCGGAAGACATCTAAGGAATGGAGACACAGGACATATTTACAAATTAATATCACAGGTGAATCTCAAACCTGAGACTTTGAAGGGAGCACACCTTCAAAGCCCAAGCCTTAAACTACCATGCCACCCCTTGGGGACACCTATTATGAATAAGAATAAGTTTTCCTGAAGAATAGAGTAAAATAAGTGAACTTATTTAATTTTTTTTCCTTTGCTATGGAAGAGATCAAATTTATGTACTGTACACAATTCTTAAAATTGCGATTACAAGTCTGCTTTGATGGTTAGAATGTAGCCTTCAGGCATTCAAACGAGAAACTATTCTATAATCACTTGCAAAAAACAACCAAATTTCCACGTTAATTAGATGTGATTTGTCACCTGCTAATAGTTTGAGCAAACCAATTACTCCAAAAATTGTCCTAATCTTCGGAACCCTGACAGAGCTGCATTGTGGAAGCTCATCTAGCAACAAAGATAAGAATCATAAACTCAGTAAAACATTCAAAATCAACAAAATCACCAAAAAGTCAAATGTGAGCAATCTTTTCAATCCCACCAAAAAAAGGGCAAAAACCTAATCACCCACCTATAAGCTTCATGGATCCATCGACACGACTGACAGACAAAGACGAAGCACAAGAACCATCCGTCGGCTCTATAACATACTGATCCGGAAATTCCCATAATCGCATACGCGTATACAATTTCTGTGCAGAATCTGCCCTCTCCATCATTATTCAAATAGAACACAACTCACTAACAAAAGAATCAGAGACACAGTAACCAAAAACATAAACATACAATCAATCAATCAAAGCAACAGTTAAATAAATTCACAAACCCATACCGATTACGCGATCCTCTGGAACAATCTTAGCTGATAAACAGAAAGATCCTCTCGCTGAGAGAGGTTCGATCGAGAAAGAAGAATGTGGATCAATGGGGATTGAGAAATTGAGGCACTGAAGCTTGTTTGATTCTGTGATTTCCCAATTGGGAATCGGAAATTTTTTTCGGTTTTTGGGCGGAAAGAGTCTGGATTGTTAAAGTGAATTTAAGGTTCCGAGTGAAGGAGGGATTAACGAACTTTGCTGAATGATCGGAGAAATGTTAAAGGAAAGCCACATTGTTCTTATGGGATTCGATCTTAACGCCCTATAATTAATTAACATCTTGATATTGATATTTCTATTTTTTTTAATTAAATTAATGTGAAAATTAAAATAATGGTTTAATCAATATATTTAACTTTTAAATTAATTTAATCATTATTTTAGTCAATATTATTTGAAAAATTATAAGGGTAAACTTTTCTCATTTAAACCATTTTCATTAATATTATATTATAAATATTTATTAATATAGTATTATGTATTATTATTACACTATTACTATTAATACTAATAATTATGGTTGCTAATTTTTTTTAAAAGTGATTATATTTGTAATTATATTCTGAATTTGATTAATCTCGTAAATTTCTTGATTATTTTTTATAACTAACGATTTTATTATCTAAGAGATTAAAAGTGAGTATTATTTAAATATCATGATAAAAATGTTCAATTTCGTCATTTATGAACCAAATTGAAACGGTAGGTCACAAATAAAGATTAAAAAAATAAAAATATTTTTACCTATTATTTTTTTTTGTTATTTTTTGTTATTTTTTTGCCTTTTAATAATGTTTGGGATTATATGTCATTTGCCAACCATAAATGAGCCTTATTTGGTATGGGTTCAAATCTCCCGTGAACTAGAAAAGGGATTATTTGTACTAGAGGTGCAAGGCAAAAGTGCTCAAATCGCCAAAGTCGACTGGAATCCTATCAATTCAGGCTGAATTTCTAGACGATTTCTATCGATTTTAAAAATAAGAAGAAAAAAAAATATCAGTTTCAGTTATAAATGATATTGTGTCGGACATAAATCGAGTCGACTGAATATATTTATGCTAAAAAAAGAAAATAAAACGAAATCGTATGATAATCAACTGGCATGCTTTAGATTTCTCTACAACAAGGTTGAAACGAATTGCACGCTTTTATTTTATATTTAGACGGCTAGTAGAAATAATATTTATTTATTATTAAGGATTAAAGTAAAAAATGCTTTTGTGGTAGAGTTGGTTAGGTTCTTGCATGCTTTCCATCAGGCTCGAGCTTAATATTTGCAAAATGGTTCGGTTAGGTTTATGCGGTGGTTTGGTTTCAGTTCACAATTTGGTTTTAATGTGGCCCATAACCGATCCGAATCAAACCGTTTGCACCTTTAATATGTACTTTGTTATATCATGCGAAAGTTAAATTATGTAAGTCTTAACTACGACCTTTTGATTTGTAATGCCTTTGTGAACTCAATCATACTTTATTAGATAATATATTAACAATTAATCAAAATGGTGTTGATTGAGATTCCATCTCACATCTGTTATTATTATCATTCTAAAGAAACTGTTTACTTGACATTGCCAATTATTCGATTTTTATTTTTTAATGAAAATTTGATTATTAGATCGTATATAATGTCAAAAGAGTTTTATTTCTTTTTGCATTGTGAGGTAGGAATTTGAACTCCAAATGTAATTCTAACTCAATCAATTAAATTAGTTAAAGTATACATCTTCCACCTTTAATCAAAATATTAAAATTACATATTCTCCAGCTCATAAAAAGCATGCATAGATGAACTCAAAAAAATAATAATAATAATAAATAATAATAATAATAATAAAGAGTATGCACACCTCTACTCGAGGACCACAACTTAAAATGTACAAACATCTACAATCTTAAAATTTTTAAATAATAATTTTCAAAAAATAAAATAATTAATTTAATAAATACTACAAAAGCTGGCAAAAAGGCAAGTATTTTGGTCTATTAGTATTTATCTGTCAATTGTCATTTTATAAGTATAATTGAACATTTAAAAATTGTTTTTCTACCGTGAAATTTCGATATATTGCCGATTAAGGGCCTGATAAAGCTCGATCAATGGTAAGCTCAATTGTGCTCGTGCATAGGCTCCTCAATCCATTATACATTTTAGTGTCCTTTCAATTAATAGTTTTTTTGGAAAATTGTATTTCAAAATAATTATAAAAGTAGGAAAATTCTAAAGTATTCTCATTTATGATTCTTAAAAAAAAAAAATAATGAATATATATATATATATATATATATATAATTATTAATATTTTTTAATATTAAATTATAAATATTCTTTTTAGAATCAATAAAAATATTTTTTAATCAATACTCATTAATATAATTATTAATATTATATTATAATTACTCAGTAAAGTATGTGACTATATTCATGATATCTATGACTATGTCCTGATTTAATAACAATTTTTTTTCTTTTTTGGGTTTTTGAATTTTAGTTTTTTGTTTTAAAAAATAAAAATCATACATGTTTGATAACAAAATAAAAATCATACATGTTTTATTAAAAAATTAAAAATACGTTTTATAAAGGGTTTTTGTTTTTTTATAAAAAAAATTCTTAATATTGAATAAAATAAAATAATTTCAGAATATTATTGATCTAATTAATCTCAAATTTGCATATTCAAACCTTTTTATAGTGTGTTTTATCGGATAAATGATGACGATGGATCGTTTTTAAAAAAACTTTTTATGAATATAGGTCTAATGGAAAAGGTTTTGTGAAAATGTGTTGTGACATCTTTGATAGAGATGCTACACCCGTTATCAACTCTTTTTGTCTCATGTGGTGGCATCTCCGGATGCTATCCCAAAAACTCTTTTTTTTTCTTCTCTTGAACATATTTTTCTTCTGTGTAGATTTTAATTTTTTTTAACGATAAATATTTTAATATTCAAATTAAATATAATTAATCAATCATCTTTTGAAAATATTGTTTTTCTTTCTAGATTTTAATATTAAAATCAATCATTTAAAAAAAAAAAATTTCTTTTTTTTTTTTGAAACAATATTTTTTCTGTTTCTTTTTTTTTTTTTTTTGAAAGCATATTTTTTCTCGTTCTAGATTTTGTTATTAAAACTAAATGTAAATTAATCCATCATTTTATTCTAAAAGAATTGTGAGTTCCTTAAATAATTTTTTTTGAGATTATTAAATAAAAATAATAATTAAGCAACTTAAAACAGTATAATCTAAATTTTAAAAAATCAGTATTTAATTTTAATAAAAAAATATTTGACAGCAAAAAGTATTCTACCCATACTTTTTATAAAAAAAATATCATTAAAACTCTAACCAAATAATAAATTGATTTTACATTAAAAAAAATAATAATAAATTGATTTGTCAAGATTTTGGAAATTTACATTTCAAAATAAATTTTTTTATTAAAATTAAATACGTCTCCATCTCCATCTCCCAATTTATAAAATTTAAAATTTAAAATTAAAAAAAAAAAAAAAAAAAAAAACAGATTTTTTTAGAAACAAACAACATCAATTTCCCCATTTTTTCCTATAGAGATTTATTTTTTTCTTTTTTCTTCATTTTGTTATAATCCTTTATTGTGAAATAAAACTTTTCAAATTTTCAAAATCTTCACAAATGTCAATTTAACAACAAAATTCTAAAAGATATTGAGATGGTTATTGTTGACCGAGAAATTTCGGCGAATCATAAATTGTCACGTCATTATCTCAAATTTAATGGCGAAATTCAATTAAATTTTGGGACAATATTTCTCAAAATTAATTTGGGGCAGGAGTTGGTTTATCTTGAATTTAGATCAAAATAAAATCAGACCAAGTTCGTTTAGTGAACCAAACCATGAAATTTAAACCTAAAAAGACCAAATCCAAGAGGCCAGGCCCAAAGGCCCATCAGGGCCCAAGCCCAATGTGCATTTGAACTCTATAAATAAATGAGCTCTCATTCATTTGAAGGGTCAGAAATTTGAAACTCCAAACCACCACATTGAAGACTCTCCAACCAAAATCACTTCGAAAGTCAAGCAATTCCACAAACAAGCAACTAAATACGAAGAACGCTCATGCACATCCTGTTCTTCAAAGGATCAAGCATAAAGGTCGAACCACTTTCGCACAAAATCATCTCAAGACTCAAGTTCAACTCCACGAATCAAAATTTCTCCAAAAATCTCGTGTGAACAGTTATTTTTTTCAAATTCATATTTAGGTGTTTTAAGTTTTCATAAAAATATTCATATAAAATCCCTTGCATTTAAACTAATAGAATATTTTAAGATAATAATAAAATTGTGAAATATTCATGATTTACAAAAAATGCAAATTAAAATTTCTTGATTTGTAGAAATTTTGGTTGAGATAATATTTCATATATTAAAATTTAGAGAGAGAAAATGAAGGAAAAAAAAAGAAACAATTGTAACTCAAAGATTTGGGAGAGTTGTGGTGTCTTTGGTAGAGACGTGAACAAACGCTTCTCCAACCCATTTTTACCAAAAGTTGTTTAAAAAAACTCACACTACTACAAAAATGACATTACTTGACGCCTAGTGAATGTCAACTAGAACGTTACTTGACGGTTCTGCAAGCGTCAACTATACTAGTGTCAAGTAATGTATCTTTACTTGACGGTCTCTTAACCGTCAACTATATACATAGTTGACATTTAATACCTGTCAAATACATAAGTAGATTGACGGTTAGAAAGCGTCAAGCTAAGTTGTATTATTGACATTTTTAAACTGTCAAGTATAAGATATTGTTGACATGTTAGGAGCGTCAAATATAGTAATTTTTTTTACTCTTTTCAAGCGTCAAGTAAACATTCAAAATCAGTTTTAAACCGTAATTTAAAGTTTATGTTTGACAGCTTCGAACCGTCAAGTTTTAGATATATATTTTTTTTAATTTAAAATATTCATTCCACAATTTTCTTGTAAACCTGAAAGTGTTTCTGCAAACCTGAAAATATTCTTCAAACTCAAATATTTAACAGAATTCCAGAAATTAGAATAATAACATATATATTTCATCGATCAATTGTTCCATGTACACAAAAAAGAATATGAGGATAAGTGAGCCTATTGTTCCATGTACACAAAAAAGAA
>JBBMKA010071320.1:0-15747 GCA_037833695.1 Sechiopsis laciniata | reverse complement strand
ATATAGCCTTACAAAATAGATTGAAAACCACAAATAACTTAAAGTTGTTGAACAATCCTAACAAACCAAAAGAATAGAATTTCCTAGAGAATAGGATTTTATTTCAACAGAATAATATTGGACCAAAAACTCCTAACAGAACTTAGAAGAAAAGAATATCTTTTTTTAAGAAAACTATTCAATCACAATTAAGAGCGTAGAATTTGAATCTTTATGATAATTTTAAAAACAACATTGATAGATCATGAATACTAAATCGGTACCGAAGAGAAAAAGACAGAGTACTTTGTTTTTTAAAAATCTCCCTTACACGTGTGAAATTTGAATCTTAACATCTTGGTGAGCACACATTTATACTTGTTTTTTTTTTTTTTTTAAATTTTATAAATAGATTATTCTTAAATAAATAAGAGTCAAGATATCAAATTTCAAAATTAAATTCATTACCATAATTTGAACTAGACCACTAAACAATTGAAAGCCACCCCTCCTTTTGGTCACTTATGCCCGTTTCTTAGTTGATAATCAAAAACTAAATATATAGATTATCTACCGAATGTGTTAGTTGACAATAGTTTTATTGTTTGGTTGTAAATCATTTCAACACAAGCGTCAAACGTTCGATCCCGAGAATCGGTATTTATTTTTATTTTTTTTAAAAATTGTTTTTTTATTTAATCTTTTTTAAATTAAAAAAAAATTGTTCAATAATTCATAATCCATTTATATATATATTTTTTGTATCTACTTAATATCGTTGTATTTTTTTAAAATTTATTTCAAACTATTAATGTGAAATGAAAGAAAGTTTCATAATTTACCACTAATGATTGTTTCATAAAAATAAAATATAAAACTAAAAAATTAAACTTTGTTTTCCTCTTTGTTTAGTATTTTTTTTCCTATTTATCTTTTATGACTAATTATTTCAAATCAACATCAATTTATATAATTTAATCCTTGGATTGACAGACATTAATTTCAAAAATAAATTAATATTAGTAACAAGTTGATTAAAAAAATAAACAAAACAAAAAGCAAAGTTTAATATGTTTTTTTTTTTTTGCCAACTCAACAAACAAAATTATAATACTCAAAAGAAGAGTGACCTCATGATTTTATTATTAGTAGTAATTTAGTTTAACTTTATGGTCAAAAGTCCGATTCCGATAATAGGTATTTGATTCTAATTTATTTGAGAGTAATATTATCTTCGAAATAGGGTTTGTGATCCCCTCCCCCAACTTATACTGAAAAAAAAAACCCAACAAATTATAAAAACTTATCAACTCTCTGTTAAGATTAATTTATTTATTTTATAATTCTTTTCATAAAACTATTATTATTGGTAAGTTTTTTTTCGAAGTCAGGTAAGTGAGGAAACTTTGTTTCATTAAAAATTCTTAATTTTTAATTAATAAATTAAAAAAAATAATGATATTAAGTAATTACACAAAAAAAAAAAAAAAAAAAAAAAAAAAAAAAAAAACATAGAGGGATTATGAATTATTATTAACATTAAGTTATGAACAAATAGAAAATCTTAAAAGAAAAAAAAAAAAAGAAAACTGTGAGACAGAAAAGCTGTAGGTGGAAGAGAAGGACGAGCAGATAAGTTTTAGTGATTGCTTTTAGCCATTTGAAAAAGTCGACATCGTAATAGAGAAAAAGAAAGAGATGTACATAACGAGGCCTCTCTCTCTGTACAAGGAATCAGCGGCGGCGCTGTCATCGCCGCCGCCGGAAGGTCCAAATTCCGGGATATTGGTGGTTCAAGATATGAACCCAGAGAGAAGATGCTGCTTCTCCCAATTTCGCGACAACTTGACCATGGATTTGCCTTTCTCATCCAACAAAAACTTGAACCTCGAGTATTCCTATGGTTTTGACTTTGACCATCACGACCATAACGATTACTTCTACGGCGTGTTCATTCCTGTTCTTGATCTGCCCGTGTCTTCCAACCAGTACTACGTTGTTCAAACTCGCGGCCAAGATGCCGGGTACGTTTTATTTTACTGCTCCTCTTGTTCTGGTCTCAGTTTGGAGTTGTAGATCTAGGTTGAGTTAAGTTTGGAGGATTTTTTTGGACCATTCGGAGACTATTGACTTGAATTTATTTATCTTGTTGTATTTTTCTCTTATTTTATTTTCAAAGTTGGATGCATAGCTCATACATTTACAAAGAAATAAAAATGAAGAAAATTGTATGATACTAAATTCAAATTCAAAAGGTTCATGTTGTCCCCAAGAGTGACATAAGTACTTGAAAGTTTGGATTTTGAAAGTGTGCTGCTCTCAATGTCTTAGTTTTGAAATTCACATGTGACATTAATTTGTAAATATCTTCCGTGTCTCCCTTCCTTCAATGTCTTCCGGTGCCTGGCCTAGGGACGGACTTGGCGATCCCGGGTATAGTGGAGCGAAACTTCGATTTCCCGATTTCAATAAAAATCAAAATGTTCATGTTGTATACTTCTAATCAATGTATTAAAAACCTATCTTGTTAATTAATTGTAGACACTTGTAACGTGCATTGGATGAACATTTATTAATACTAGTTTGTAGTAGGTTGAACATGCCTAAAATTGACTAACATTGTTATGCAACTCAATTTAAATAAAATTTAACCCAACTCAACTCTTATAGTTTGTTACTTCAATCAAATTGCTTAATTTGCCGGTTCTTTTGTAGACACCTATCTTAATTCTTGAGTGTCACAGGAAAACGTATACGAGTTCAAGCGAGGAAGAAAAGGCAACTTTCTGCTGTTGTAAGGTACTTCGAGACGTACCCCCAAAACAATTTAACCCAAAAAACAGATACCAACAATTCCAAATCAAGCCAGCAACTTCCTACGGCGGCCACGAAGGCTTCGAAGCAATTTCAATGGCGGTTGATGGCATTCCTCCATTTCTATTCAGAAGACCAGGCTGGACAGCACACACCTCTAAACTCCCCGGCTTCGAATCCATGGAAGCACATGGCTTGAACTCTGTTCTCCGAGCCCAACTCCCAAATTTCAATTTCCCATTGCCCCGCATCAGCTCCGATCGCGTGGTCGTCGGAAAATGGTACTGCCCTTTTATTTTCATCCGAGACGGACCGGTGGATGTTCAGATGGACACATCAATGTATTACGAAATGACCCTCGAGCAGAGATGGGAAAGGGTATTTGGATGTGAAAATTTGGATGGAAAGAGTGGGGTGGATTTTGATGTGAGTGTGGAAAAGGAAGTGGTTTCGGTTGCCGGGGAGACGGTGGTTGCCGGCAGCGGGGATGGTGGGGATGGTGTTGTGTGGTTTAGTCCGACGAGGGTTGGGTTGAGCTTGGCGATTGTGGAGAGGATGAAATGGGAAGTGGAGAGATTTGGGTTTGAATTTTTGAGAGAAAGAGAAGTGAAAGTCAAGAGAAGAGAGGAGTTTGAAGGTGAGGGAATGTGGAAGAGATTTGGGTGTTATGTTTTGGTTGAGAGGTTTGTGCTTAAAAGAATGGATGGGAGTTTGGTTCTTGTTTGGGAATTTAGACACACTAATCAAATTAGAGCTAAATCGGAGTGAGACAAACATGGTAGGCTTGACGATGAATGTTTTTGTGTTGACAATATATTGTCATATTTTTCTTTGCCTCTAGTTACACTTTTTTTTCTTTTTTTTTTTTTTTTTTTTTTTTGTGTTCTTAATAATGTTTAGGGTAGATATCTCTTGTATGCCACTATTAAATTTTTTACAACTAATAAGAAATTGAAACTATTGTACTTTGTTTCTCAGGGTTCTTTGAAATATTTTAATAGTGATGTATAGAAAAGATATCCACCTATTCCTTTCTATGTTTGTTCAACTTGTTTATTATTGTAATAGAGAGATATTTTGATTAAAAAAATAAACGGTCTTATCATTATCATGTAGGCACGATGAGGTTTTTTAGGTAAAAAATAGAATAATACTTGGTGAGTAAGTATTTTGAAAATACTTATTCACCCTTAGAATACATGTTTTTACTTTTTTGTATTTTTCTATTTACTTTAACAAATTTCTCTCTCCATCAATCAAAGTCAAATTTTTTTAAAAAAATAAAAATATGTGGTTCTAAGGTGGATAAATATTTTCAAAATACTTACCCACCTTTAAGTAAGTATTACTCTAAAAAATATAACTCATCTTCTAAAATCACATCGCTTACCACTACCAACTTTGTACGGTCCACATGTGATGAATTGAGGGCATCATAATGAGATTACATTTTCTTATAATTTTTTCTCATCTCAGAACTTGGACAATAAGTAGATTAACTCATCTACCTTATGACGGAAAAAATTGGTGACGTGTTGAATTGGCTGTAATCCAATTCAACTCAAGAGTCACAGATTTGATCATGCACGGTATTTGACTCTCCTTTATGGTTCCCCTCTCCAATTTTAACAAAAAAAAAAAAAAATTATCGTTCTTATAAATGCTAAAAGTCTTTTACCTTTTCAATGTGACATCTTTAAGAAACATAATTCAAATAGTAAAGACAAAATAAAAATACACAAATTTATATGGTTTATTAATAATGTTGTGTTAGTTATGTACAAGGATAGAGGAGAGAAATTTTTTTTATTTAGAAGACAGTTAATGTTAATACTAAATTTTGGAGGACCAGTATCAACAATAAGTTTATATTTATTGGGATGAAATAATCGGCAAAACAAAGAACGAGTGAGGAAGCAGTGTTAGAACACCAACACTTTAACACTCAAATCAATTTTCTTTAGAAGAGTAAAACGAGTTTATGTTTTAGATGGTGTGAAATTGCTTACCTCCTTTTGACTTTTGTTAGAGCATGAATAGCTTTACCTTAACGTAAACAGTATTGTCAAATTAATGTATCTTATTAATGTGTAATGTTTGGGCTACACAATAAAGGAGAGAGGTTACACATGATTGTGATAGTTATGTTGTTGTTTCTAGTGTATTATATGCTCAAGTCACGCTGTTGAGAGCATGGTTTCCTCGATGTTTTCCCTAATTGTGTTTTATCTATTTAGTTGTGGATTGAGCGAAATCCATAAAGGTATTTATCCTTCTTAATTACTATTGAAATTTAAAGAGGTTGGGACCCGATTTAGAAGGCTCGAAGACACCTTCCTTGTTGTTGGGTCGATGTTCGATACTTAGGAATCGATGGTGTCCATGAGGCCAATCCTCATAGAAATTGTTGGCATCATCCGACCTTCGTATGGATTGGGGTCGTTTTGCATAGAGATCGACAACATCGTCTGACCCTTGTAAAGGTTGGGGGTCGATCTCCGTACGGATTTGAGGTGCCAACCCACCCTCGTAAGGGTCGTGGTCGATTTCTGTACAGATTTTTGCAATGCTATCCAACCCTCATAGGGGTCAGGGACGATTGTCGTATGAATCAACGACGTCTCCAAATAGTGTAGGGGTTAGGGGACGATCCTTATAAGATCGAGCATTCATCCCGGCCTGTACACTACAACAATATATCTTCTAATTGCATTTTAAGATAGCATTTATTTAAAACGTCTATTAAAAAGAAGAGAAAAAAGAAATGGGATGTTAAAATTTAGGGCCCAAAGTTTTTACATTAAACTTTTTACACTAGGACCATCCAATCTCTTCTTCCTTTGAGAGCAACTTCATCTCTGTCTTTTACCACAATGTTCATTTCTTCTCTATAGATAGTTCATCGAGAAATACTTGTTTGTTCGCAAGGCATTCCAAATCTTTTGTAGTTCCTAATTAATTATGTAAAGTAAGCTTCTTGTTCCTTCTTATTTTCCTTTTTATTGTTCCTTTTGATACCGATGGGTGTCTATCATTGTGCTGTTTTGATTTTTGGATGGGAAAGATTGATTGTTGAGTTCATATTTTTTTAGAATTTTTCCTTTGAATGTTCAACCATATATATATTTATTGTAAAATTGTGTTTCTACATAAATGGAGAAAAGAGTATGTACTACAATGTTCAACTTGAAGTAGTGTGTGGTCGAATTGGAGAGTTTATATAGTGTATCTTTCATAAAACTTTAAATTTCAATGCAATATATAATATAATTTGGGATATTTAAAAAATAATTAAGAGTTTATCTAATCACTAAGAGATAGTAAGTTTGATCATTCCATGCTTCAAATATACTTAAATTTAAAAAAAAAAAAAAAAAAAAATTCAAAGAACTTGCTTCAAATATGTTGAATTTAAAAATAGAATGACGATTAAGAATCATATTAAAAACTGTACAAATTATAGAGGATAGCGTAAAAGTTTAGAAACAAAAAATGATTTTAATAATATAGTCGTGGCCATCATATAAAACGTATCTTCTTTCTACTCACCATCTTGAATTCTAAGCCAATAGAGAATAATGTTGAAACTTCACTAATCAACTCTTACATAATAAACAAATGCTATTCAACAAATTTACTTATATTCTTTAATCAAAACTAAACAATCAGTCCATGCCACAGGAAGTAGCCAGGCAATAATGTGGAATCAACCCGTACATAATAAAAAAATGCCAATTTAACAAGTTTACTTTTATCAATCAATAAACAAATCCAAAATAGTTGACCAAAATGAACATTAATTTCCCTATAAAATAAAAAATGAGATGAAACCAAATTAGCATCACAAGAATCAAAGATGTATGTAACGAGGCCTCTTTCCTTGTACCGAACCTCGCCTTCGGCGGTGACCGAGCTCGTGCCTGAGGGTCCGAGTTCAGGTGTTATGGTGATCGAAGACGAAGAGTCGAAATGGTTTTTCGGATTGCTTAAGAGAAGGTCTGTGAAGGAGACGCCATTTCCTCAGAACAAGATCATGGAGCTTTGCTATACCAAATATGAAGGGGAGCATAGGCGAACTATTTACTTTTATGCATTGCTAATTCCAGCTCTCAATCTTCCATTGTCTTCTAACCAATATTATATCATCAAATCCCGTGGAAGATCAAAAGGGTATGGCAACTCTCATATTCTTTAATTTCTCTCCACTTTTGCTTTGAGTTGGCATTTTGTTCCTCAACTTTTAACACTTGTTTATAACTATTTGATTTTTAATTTTTGAAATATGACTTGATTTTTGAAAGCGTAGATAAAAAGATAGATCATAACAAAATAAAATAAAATAAAAGTTATAGGAGGAAGTATGATTTATAAGTTTAATTTCAAAAACAAAAACTAATTAGTTATTTAATCAAGAGCATAAATTTGTTGTTTTTAACAGTCCAAACTAGAGGTAAAAAACAGACATATTATTGCTAAGAGTTCATGGAGGGGATATGATATTGATGTTTTTTTAGTTAGTAGTGGTTGAATACACAAGTTTAAGTCTATTCTTTCAATTGTGTTTTAACACTTTTAGTTGAAATAAATATTTAGATCAATGTTTTAATTTTGTAGGTCATACATTTATTCAAAATTCACAAAACCAAAATTCATAGTTAACTCTTAGACAAATGTTACTTAAGACCCGTATGACATCATGTTCTACACAATTATTTTTCATAAAAAATAATATTTAAAAAAATACAAGAAAAAAAATTGTGACTGAACTAGGTCTCAAGCAGAATTTGTTTGCTCATGCATGAACAAAGCAGGTTTTTCTACTCACTTATGTTAATATATCAATATATTTATAAACTATTAGACAAAACTAAAGGCCAGACTGGTAAGTTTTCAAATTTGAAGAATCGATATGAGATTGAATTTATTCTAAAACTTTTAAATTATAGATTTATTTTTTTTAAATAGTATTAAAAAAGCCAACTAAAATAATAACTGAAATGACATAAGTATTTCATGACCTAAATTATGAATTCAGGTTGAACTAAAAAAACAATTTAATCAACTACAAATCTTACAAAAGAGTAAAAAGAGGCAAATACCGATTTTCGAGATCAAACCCGTGATTATGATATTAAACTGGATTACCACAAAACAATGGAACTATCAGGCGATCGACCCTTTTGGTCTATTTAATCTAATTCAATTGGTTAGAGCATATATCAAAACCTTTTTGTTGCTTTTGGTGCGTACATATTTATCAAGAGAGATAAAACTTATTATTTATCCACAGGCTAGCATGCACAAGTTCAAGGGACGATGATATGACCAGCTGCTTTTGCTTCAATTTTATTCACGACAAATCACCACAACTCTTCGACCCAAGAAATGCGTATCAGCAATTTCGAATTAGCGATCACACAAACTGTTTGGGTACCTGTGGTTTTGTCTCCAAGCCCATGGCTCCCGATGGAATTCCCCCGTGTTTCTTACGACGCAAGGGCTGGAGAGCTTATACCACGACTCTCAAAAACTTCGAGCCCACGCAAGCACTCGGCCTCGATGCTGCATTAAGAGCCCGCCTCCCGGAGCTCAACTCCGAGCCCATGGTGGTTGGAAAATGGTATTGCCCTTTTATCTTCATTCGAGATGGAGATCGGGTTGATGCTCAGATGAAAAACTCGCCCTACTACGAAATGACGCTCGAGCAAAATTGGGAAGAGATATTTGGATGCTACAACGATGGAGACATAGTGAAAAATGGCGTGGGGGTGGATGTTAGTGTTGTGAGGCAGGTGGTTTTAGTTGGAGGGTTGGCGATGGAGAGGGGGGTGGTCGGGGATGGTGTTATGTGGTTCGGTCTGATCGGGTTGTGCATGGCGATTGTGGAGAGAGTGAAATGGGAGCAAGAAAGAGCTGGGTTTATGTGGGGGAAAATTGGAGAACAACAAGAAAGAGTGATGATGAGAGATGAGTTTAAAGGGGAGGGAGTTTGGAAGAGATTTGGATGTTATGTTTTGATTGAAAGGTTTGTGCTTAAAAGAATGGATGGAAGTTTGGTTCTTGCTTGGGAATTTACGCACACTCATCAAATTAAAACCAAATGGGAGTGAATAAAAATATATGTTAATTTTAGAATTGAAGTTCTTAAAGCTATTGAATTGAGTGGGTAGAACTATCATCTTGGTTAGATTTGAATAGTAAACTAGCTAAAATTATTATATTCTACTTGTTGTGTGCAACTCTTTATATCTATCAGCTCCATGTAATTTCAAACCATAAGGAATCAAATAAAAACTTACTCTTGGTTTTTATTTAAATTTCAAATCATTTTGATACTACCATGATATAGGCCAATTATTGATTTTATTTTTTAGTCCAACATGTGGAATGCTAAAATACAAACATCTAACTTATCAATCTCGAATATATACTTTTTAAAGTTTATATTAAAAACTACAAAAAAAGAAAAGAAAAGAGAGATGTTTTGGAAAAATGTATAAAGTTTGAGATATATAAAACTAAATCTCATCTCGTTTAGTTCAAAGTGGCTAACGTATGGATATATTATTAATTTTCATTGTAGCAAAAATCTCAATATATTTCTTCTCATCAATAAGATAATTGAACTAAACGTTTAAACATTGAAAATAAGGTTTATGAATAATAGAATGAAACATCCTCCTACCCAACTTTAAACTTGGGTAAATTAGGAGAATGACTACATTTATGAAACTAATTCAATAAATGTCTACAATTTTGAAAAATTAATATTTTGTCTTTTTTTTTTTAAATCCGAAAATAAATAAATAATTAAATTATCAATGACTATTCTACCCTTCTATAAATTATAATTATGATTGAATTAATTAATTTAATTTTAGATTCACTTAAAATTTAAAAATCAAATTAACATCTTTTAGAATCTATAGTCCACCAATATCTCAATTCCAACTATTCACAAATTTAGAAAATAAAAATTTAAAGTTTAAAAACCGTATTAAAAGAAAAAACACAAACAAATACGGTTCATCTTCAATTTAAAAATTGGTGGTGATGCATTCAAAGATCAATTTACATATCCTTGCATATTGTTGCATTAATATAGTTTGCATAGAGTTTTATTAAAATTGAATAAACAACATACAATTAAAGGAAGTACCTGATATGCCCGCAACCATTGTTTAAGACTACGTACGAGTTTCTCTTTTCTTCTTCTCATATTTTACAAAGTAAGAATTTCGCTTATGCTGAAGAAATTTTCAACCAATTAGAACCTGAGGTAGCCAATGGAGAAAAAATATTCCTCCTCAAGAGTTTTCTTACGATCAATAACTAAACGAAATCAGTTCTTATGGATGAATAAGATTATATATTTTAAATTTTATTCCCAATAAATTTCTATTTCCTGAAGATTTTGTTCTTTGAAATTAATTTTCAATTTGACATAAAATCTTTGGGATTCGGTGGTTGTAAAGTTAAAAAAAAAAAATAGTAGAAGTGATTTATATCTAAAATTTTATCAAATTCAATAAATAATGTCAGTGGTAGCAGGAGGTTTTCCAGACCTTCCAATGAAAACAATTTAATGAAAACAAACTATGCGATGATAAATAACAAACAAAAATAGGGATATTTCCCCATACATTTATTTATTTAAAAAACGAATTTGTTTATGTAAAGCTATTCTTTTGCTCAAAATTATTAATAGAAAGATATTTAATAATCATATTTTCAATTATATATTATTCATTCATCATCATATGCTTAAAATAGTACCAACTAAATTAAGACTTTTTCATTAAAAAAAATATATGTATAAGTATTTAATTTTTCAGACTACTTAAAAATAAATCATAATTTTTGTTTTATATAATTGTATGTATAGGTATATACGCATATGTGTAAACAATATTTTATAATATATGATACTCATAGTAAAAATATTAGTTTACATATAATATATAAAGAAATTCAACAACAACCAAATATCTTAAACACATGTATAGATGTCATGATATCAGTGTTGTGATTTGTTACAAGTATAAATAGAAATATAAACACTTAACTAAGACAAGAATTAACTTGATCTTCTACGAAAATTATAATTAATGTTTAATTTTTGAGTTAATTTAAATGTTCATTAGTAAATAAAAGGGTGAAAAGATAAGATTGTCTAGGTTATTTCTTAAAAAAAAAAAAAAAAAAAAAAAAAAAAAAAAAAAAATCACAAAAATCAACTCTTTTCTTCTTTTTTTTTTTTGAGTACAAAAATTAAATATTTTCAATCTTCTTTTTGAATGAAATATTAATGAATGTGGCATTTTTTAAAATAAAAAGATCAAAGTATTTTCGAAAATTTAGGAAGACGGCAGTTGGAAGAGATAGGGTAAAATACCATTTTGGTCCTTTAACTATCATCAAAGTTTTATTTTGTACCCTGAACTTTCAAAGGTCAAATTTTAGTCATTGAACTATGATTTTTATTTCATTTTGGTCCCTGAACTTTTAAAAGTTCAATTTTAATCTTTGAACTTTCTAAAAAAATTAGAAATAGTCTTTGAGTTAATAAAAAAATTTAACTAAAGTTAAAAATGGATCAGGTGGCAAAAAATAATAATAAAAAAATCATTTTCTTCTTCTTCGCCCATCCTCCCTCTCAAAATCAGTACTTCAAGCAAAAAAAAAGAAAAAAAAAAGCATAATCTTCTGCCTCCTCAATAACGATTCCCATGCTCCGAGACGTTAACTAGGTCCAAATCCTCATGAGGTCGACCAGATTGAGACTCTAAGGCAAAGTCGTGGTGGAGGATTTGGATGTGTTAATCAAAGATGGGTTGAGTTTATTTCGCGATTTAGGGCTCAAATTTCCTTTAATCCCTAAGTCCTTAAAGTCTTACGGTACTGCGACATCACATTAGTTGAGCATAGGGTCGAATGATGACGGATTGAAGGGGTTAAATGCCCTGATTGTGTTACAGGAATTCATCAACCAAGGTGGTGTTGTGTGATAGAAAATAGAAAACAGAGCAAAACAAAGATATATGAGAAGAAAGAAGATTCAAGTTTTGATGATCTTATTCAGCAACAAATGACTTGCTTAAATAGCAAAGTTACAACAGAAAATAACAACAAAATAGGAACTAACTTATTGACTAAAAAACTACAAAATATTAGCAACTACCCTAAAGACCAGAATAAACTAAAAATTAGTCAAACAAACATGAGTCATTTATTCAACATTCCCTCTCTTAAACTGATGTCAATTTAAACAAAGATGCATCCTCTCTCAAATTGGACAAACTCCAAGTAACCTTCTGAACTTTTTAAAAATTGGAAATTTTAGAGCTTTTATAAATATATCAGCTAATTGGTCTTCACTTTTGCAGTCGATGAGATCAATCACTTTTCCATTGTTGAGTTCACGTAGATAATGATACTTCACATCTATATGTTTACTTCGACCATGCTAAACTGGATTTTGGGAGAGTTTTATTGTAGAACTGTCGTCACATTAAATTACAATTGCATCTTCTTGTATGAATTGCAATTCACCAAGAATTTTCTTCAATCAAATTGCTTGGCATGTGCAAGAGGTTGCTGCTACAAATTTAGCCTCTATTGTAGATAAAGTAACAATTGATTGCTTTTTTATGATCAAGATACTGCTGCAGAACTAAGTGTAAATACGTGACCTGAAGTACTTTGCTTATCATCTTGATCACCTGTAAAGTCACTATCTGTGAAACCAATTAAATTAGACCTTGCATTATTTTCATAAAATAACCCAAAATCTCTAGTTCCCTGTAAATAACGAAGAATTCTCTTGGCTACGATAAGATGATTCTTTGTTGGATTCTCTATGTATCTACTAATTAGACTTACAGAAAACATAATATCAGACCTTGTAGTAGTTAAATACATTAAGCTACCAACAATCTGCTTGTAAAGAGTACTGTCAACTTTCTTCCCTTTTTGTCCTTATTTAACTTTATTCCAAATTCTGCTGGTGTAGTCACAAGATTACATTCGTCCATTGAAAACCTATTCAAAATTTCTCTCAAATACTTCTTTTGAGAAATTGAAATTCTAGTTGAAGATTGGACCACTTCAATACCAAGAAAATAATGCATCATGCCTAAATCTGTCATCTCAAAATCATTGATCATTGATTCCTTAAAATTATTAAACATGACGACATCATTTTCGGTAAATATAAGATCATCGACATATAAACAAGCAATAAGAATCTTTTCTTTTTCAATCTTCACAAAAAGTGTATATTCATATGTACACTTGTGAAAACCATTTTTTAAGAAATGAGCTTCAATTTTACTGTACCAAGCACGTGGTGCTTGTTTTAATCCATACAAGGCCTTTTTTAGTTTATTTGTGCTCACTTCCTTTCTTAATATAACCAAGAGGTTGATCAATAAATACCTGTTCCTTTAAGTCACCATATAAGAAGGCTGATTTCATATCGAGCTGAAAAATGGGCCATGATTTTTTAGCAGCAATTGCAATCAACAAATGAATTGTGTCATGGCGAGCCACAGGTTCAAATACCTCAGTATAGTCTACCTCAAACTCCTGTTTGTAGCCTTTTGCTTCTAAGCGTGCCTTGAATTTGTCTACTTCACCATTCTCCTTGAGCTTCGTTTTATTACACCCACTTAACTCCAAATGTCTTGACACCTTTAGGAGGTTCAGTTAGCTCCCAAGTCTGATTTCTTTCAATTGCAGCAATCTCGTCATCCATTACCTTGCGCCATTTGGACTCTTTAACAGCACTTTCAAAGGTGGTAGGATCACAATCTGAAAATAGTACAAGATGAGTGATGGGTTGCGATTCCGGTGCTAATATAATATTTTGTAATTAATTCAAAGTCAACTTAAGCTAAGTCAACTCAGAATCGCTTATGTGCAAGTATACACGGTCGAGAATTGTAGCAAGTAATAAGTATATAATTTTATCGATCCCACAGAGATTTATGTATAGAGCTAACGCTATTAAGTTAGAGTCCTGCATAAAAGTAAAGTATGTGTGTTTAAGTTGTTTTGGTTTGGTTGAAATGTAGTCATGTAAACAAATAAGGTGCTAAAATTAAATATGATGCAATGAGTAATACTAAACTAACAATCATAGAGTATTCTAAGCGCGCGGACTAGTCAACGAGAGTATTGCTTCCCTAACAAATAAGTACTCGCGCACTTAATGAACTATGGTAGAACCAGCTTCTGCTATGAACTCCATACTTGGAAACAGGGCAACGCAAGCATTAATGAGGTTATTTCTAACACTCTAAGTAGTGGACTGACGTTCACACAGCCTAATGTAGCATACTGGGTCAACATGCGGTTCCTTCTTCCGATCTCACCATAAGATATACGCATGGGTAGCTAAGCGACGCATATATATAAAATTAACATGCAGTAGTGTAAAACTCAATGACCTATGCTCCTAGCATAAAACTCAATGACCTATGCTCCTAGCATACTTCCATTTATGAATAGTAAGCATAAACTCCTACGGCGCAGCTATAGAGATAAACATCAAATAGAAGGTAAACCAGATGATTTTATTGCAACTAAGAAATGTTCAAATCTATAGACTACTCCTAATAAAACAATAAAATGGAATTAGCACAACTGAAAGTGTGCAGTCCCCTTGTCATCGGCTCCTACAACACTACCAATTGCTTCTCTTCGCGATAGACTTCAATGGCCTACCGACCAGCTCAACTTCCTCAGCTCCATGTCTTAGTATTTATAGAATTGAATTACTTGGCCACTAAGTCGAGGTGAGCTGTGAAATCTTCATTAATACAGCGTTCCTTGATTTCCGTCAGAACTTTATTTGATTCACGCCGCCTTGATTACTTGATTATTTCTTTGTTGGCGTATCTTTCCCGAGCATATTTTTATTTTGAATTCACACCTTTTTGCGCTGCTGATCATCGTTCGCGCTAATTGTCCATTCCGCAGTGTAATTAATAAGCCCTGCCATTGGCATTGATTAGGCAAAGTTTACTCAAGATTTATGCTAAAAACATGAAACTACACTGTCGATGCTCAATTATGAATGCATGCTAACTTTCTAAGTTATTTCATCGTATTTCTTCTATTAATGCTTGATTTTCCCCTTTAATTCTAGAATAATGCTAACTAAGACAGCCTAAAATATGCTCTATTTGAGAGCTATCAAACCCTCAAACTTACATCATTGCTTGTCCTCAAGTAATGCTTATCTGCCTAGTTGACTCATTCCTAGTTATTTAAGCATTTTTACTTTTTTTCCATCTACTTTTGCAATTCTTATCGCATGTCATATTTCTAGCGAGAAACTTCCTTCTCCTTTCAGTTTTCAAACTTTTCTAAAGTTTCAGGTTTAACCTTAAAATCTTCCTTACCATGATTGACAGATTGTTCCTCATTAAAAGTATTCCCTATTACTCAGTCTATTATATCGCAATTACTTCTAGTCTAAAGTTTGCCCAACTTACTCTACTAAGGTATTTATTATGATCCTTATATCCATTGAGGATTTCAGTTATGCCTTTCGCATTCCTCTAAGGTTGCACTCATATCTACTAAATTTCATAGTTCTTAGCATAAATTGCTTGAGCATCAAGCAATTTCTTTAAGCAGAAGAATTTTAAGCTTGCCTTAATGTAGACAGCAGAATACTTAAGGTTTCCTTAGGCTCATACGCCTGTCTTAACCTTTTTATTTTGCTAGAGTAGGTTGATCTTTATTTTGATAAAAAAAAAAAAAAAAATTTAATACTCCTCGGTCTGCCCCCACCCCCAAACTTAAATTCTTCATTGTCCTCAATGAAAGTGGGGCTTAGTTCCCCCAAACTTAGCTATTACTGCGATTACTCTACTCTATCGTAAGTGCTAAGACTTCCTTGCAAATTTTTGGTTCTTTCTGTCGTTCATGATAAGGATTATTCTA
>JBBMKA010071299.1:0-15747 GCA_037833695.1 Sechiopsis laciniata | reverse complement strand
TGAATGCTTGTGTTCATATGAGTATTGTACTTGTGAGGAAATACAAAGGATTACCTCTTAAAGAGTGGACGTAGACAACTTTAGGACAAACTATACAGATCTTTGTATTATTTCTTCTTCCCTTAAACTCTTTACTATTCACTTTGTTCTTTCTTTGGAATGCTCGGTATTGTCCACATAAAAGAAGAAAAAAATACGTGTTTAGTAAGCATTCTGGATTCAAAGAACTAAGGTAAAAGGAAAAGCAAAGAATAAGCAATCATGGTTTGTTACCTCCCTCTCTTTGTGAGAATCATACAAGTAAGTAATCATCCTTTTTCATCTATTGTTTACTACTGATTTCTTTGTTAGTGAAATGCAAGTACTCAAAGAAGAATAAGAAACAATTTGGTAGAGAAAATATGATTTAAAAGAAAACAAAGAAATGAAAACTTGCCAATTTTGGACTTCCAAGTAAATGTTTCTATCCTTTAGATATTTTTTTTTATCTATTAACTATTTGCTTGAAAATTTCATGGATTTAACAAGAATGTTAAATAGAAGAAGTCAATCAACAAAGAAAAAAAGCATTCAACTAATCTAAACAACCTAAGGCAGAATGCAGTTGAACCAATTGAGTTGTGAACTAAACAGAATAACAACAAAAGACAAAGGATGCTAACATAGAATGTCGTGTTATACTAAAAGAAGCTTTTAAGTCTTCAACAATGTCTCCATTTCTCATCAGGCAACGTCTAGTGGCGATCAAACAAGTAATACAAAAGCTGCCATAAGTTAAGGAGAAACAAAAAAAGAATATATTGAGCTAAATTTATAACTAACATGGACAATGAAATAAATGTATGAGAAGGATACATTTGGTTTCTTTGCAACCACTACATCAGAATTTCCGCAAAGAAAAAGAATGTCAACAGCAACTAGAAGATTTTTAAATGGATAGCATCTCGAGCTACCACCAATCTTAGGTCTGAAGATAATTGGGCCCCATCATTTTCCAACGATGCAATTTCTAAACCATAAACTACATCTGAGGAGTACAACTGCTCTATACCAAGATTTCCCAGAGCATCTTCAATGAATAGAGATCCTTCCAGACCACTGGAATCAGCAAATTTCCTTTCACAAATAGCAGTAAGCCATAATGTAAAGCTAGAATGGCGGGACCTAACATTCTCCAGAAACTGACGTCGTATGCACCATATCATAATTTCCATGTGCTGGTAAAAGAAAGCATAACCAAAAAGTATTAAGAACATGAAGACTATCTTGAGAAAACGTTCAGTAATTATAGCAAATGGTTCTAAAATTCTGACCTCTCAATTTCTTGCTATAACACTTCTATAGGAAATAAATACAACTACATCAATGGGTTCTAAATAAATACAACTACCTCAACAAATTCCAGCCGTCAAGATCAAACTAAACAGAATAACAACTTATCAATCAGAAAGTTCAAATAAGTTTCTTGGCTCACTATATTAAAATGATCCACATGTAATTGAGGAGTGAAGTGAAATGATGAATGCTTAAGTTCATATGAGTATTGTAGTTATGAGAAAATACAAGGGATAACCTCTTAAATAGTGGACTAGACCACTTTAGGACAAACCAATATAGATCTTGTATTCTTTCTTCTTCCCTTAAGCTCTTTATTATTCTCTTTGTTGTTTCTTTGTGATGCTCCGTGTTGTCGACATACAAAACAGAAAAAAGAACTGGTAAGTAAGCATTCTGGATTCAAAGAACTAAGGTAAAGGGAAAAGCAAAGAACAAGCAATTATGGTTTGTTACCTACCTCTCTTTGTGAGAATCATCCAGTAAGCAATCATCCTTTTTCATCTATTGTTTACTACTGAATTCTATGTTAATGAAATGCAAGTAGGCAAAGGAGAATAAGAAACAAGTCAGTAGAAAAAATATCATTTACAAGAAAACAAAGAAATGAGAACTTACCAATTTTGGACTTTCAAGTAAGTGTCTCTATTTTTTATATTTTAGCTATCTACTAACTGTTTGCTGGGAAATTTCATGGATTCAACAAGAATGTTAAACAAGCATTCAACATAACAACCTAAGGCTACATGCTGGAAATGGAAACAAAAGGGAATTGAAGCAATTGAGTTATGAACTAAACATCCTACAATTTTACATCAATGGGTTCTAACTAAACACAACTACTTCAACAAATTCCAGTCAGTCAAGATCATACTAAAAGAATAACTACTCATCAATCAGAAAGTTCAAATCAGTTCTTGGCTCTCTATATAAAAATGATTCATATGTAATTCTTGTGGGAGTGAAGTGATGAATGTGTGTGTTCATATGAGTACTTTACTTATGAGAAGTTATTCAAAGCAGAGCATCCAAATACAAAGGATTACCTTTTGAAGACTTGACGTAGGTCACTTTGGGTCGAACCACTAATATTCTTTCTTCTTCCCTTAAACTCTTTACTATTCTCTTTCTTGTTTCTTTATGATGCTCGGTATCGTCCAAAGACAAAACAGAATGGAGAATTGGTTTAGTAAGCATTCTAGATTAAAAGAACTAAAGTAAAAGGAAAAGCAAAGAACAAGCAATTATGGTTTGTTACCTCTCTTTGTGAGGATCATTCAAGTAAGCAATACAACTACTGTTTTACATCAAAGGGTTCCAACTCAATACAACTACCTTAAAAGAATCCATCAGTCAAGATCATACTAAACAGAATAACTACTCATCAATCAGCAAGTTCAAATAAGTTCTTGGATCTCTATATAAAAATGATTCATATGTAATTGAGGATGTGGATGTAAAAAGTAAGAGTTTATATGCTTGGTGTATTCTTGTGAGAGTGAAGTGATGAATGTGTGTGTTCATATGAGTACTTTACTCATGCCAGAGCATGCAAATACAAAGGATTACCTCTTCAAGAGTGAACGTAGACCACTTTGGGTCGAACCACTATAGATCTTTTTATTCTTTCTTCGTTCCTTAAACTCTTTACTATTCTCTTTATTGTTTCTCTATGATGCTCGATATCGTCCACATACAAAATAGAATGGAGATTTGGTTTAGTAAGCATTCTAGATTCAAAGAACTAAAGTAAAAGGAAAAGCAAAGAACAAGCAATTATGTCTTGTTACCTCTCTTTGTGAGGATCATTCAAGTAAGCAATCATTCTTTTTCATCTATTGTTTTCTACTGAATTCTTTGTTATTGAAATGCAAGTACGCAAAGAAGAATAAGAAAACAAGTCAGTAGAGAAAATATAGTTTAAAAGAAAACAAATAAATGAGAACTTACCAATTTTGGACATCCAACTAAATGTCTTTGTTTATAGATTTCTCTTTGATTGAAAATGTCATGGTTCAAGAGTGTTGAATAAAATTCAGTAAGTAAATGAACAAAGAAAACAAATACTTAAGTAATCTAAACAACTTAAGGCTACATGCTAGAAATGGAAACAGAAGGCAGTCGAACAAATTCGATTACGAACTAAACATCCTACTGTTTTACATCAAAGGGTACTAACTCAATACAACTACCTCAACAGAATCCATCAGTCAAGATCATACTAAACAGAATAACTATTCATCAATCAGGAAGTTCAAATAAGTTCTTAGCTTTCTATATAAAAATGATTCATATGTAATAGAGGATGTGGATGTAAAAAGTAAGAGTTTATATGCTTGGTGTATTCTTGTGAGAGTGAAGTGATGAATGTGTGTGTTCATATGAGTACTTTACTTATGAGAAGTTATTCAAAGCAGAGCATGCAAATACAAAGGATTACCTCTTGAAGACTTGACGTAGACCACTTTGGGTCGAACCACTAATATTCTTTCTTCTTCCCTTAAACTCTTTACTATTTTCTTTGCTGTTTCTTTGTGATGCTCGATATCGTCCACAAACAAAACAGAATGGAGAATTGATTTAGTAAGCATTCTAGATTCAAAGAACTAAAGTAAAAGGAAAAGTAAAAAACAAGCAATTATGGTTTGTTATCTCTCTTTTTGAGGATCATTCAAGTAAGCAATCATTCTTTTTCATCTATTGTTTTCTACTGAATTCTTTGTTATTGAAATGAAAGTACACAAAAAAGAATAAGAAAACAAGTCAGTAGAGAAAATATAGTTTAAAAGAAAACAAATAAATGAGAACTTACCAATTTTGGACTTCCAAGTAAATGTCTATGTTTATAGATTTCTCTTTGATTGAAAATTTCATGGTTCAAGAGTGTTGAATAAAATCAGTAAGTCAATCAACAAAGTAAACAAACATTCAACTAATCTAAACAACCTAAGGCTACATGCTGGAAATGGAAACAGATGGCAGTCGAACCAATTCGATTACGAACTAAACATCCTTTTGTTTTCCATCAAAGGGTTCTAACTCAATACAACTACCTCAAAAGAATCCATCAATCAAGATCATACTAAACAGAATAACTACTCATCAATCAGCAAGTTCAAATAAGTTCTTGGATCTCTATATAAAAATGATTCATATGTAATTGAGGATGTGGATGTAAAAAGTAAGAGTTTATATGCTTGGTGTATTCTTGTGAGAGTGAAGTGATGAATGTGTGTGTTCATATGAGTACTTTACTTATGCCAGAGCATGCAAATACAAAGGATTACCTCTTCAAGAGTGGACGTAGACCACTTTGGGTCGAACCACTATAGATCTTTGTATTCTTTCTTCTTCCCTTAAACTCTTTACTATTCTCTTTGTTGTTTCTTTGTGATGCTCGGTATCGTCCACATACAAAACAGAATGGAGAATTGGTTTAGTAAGAATTCTAGATTCAAAGAACTAAAGTAAAAGGAAAAGCGAAGAACAAGCAATTATGGTTTGTTACCTCTCTTTGCGAGGATTATCCAAGTAAGCCATCATTCCTTTTCATCTATTGTTTTCTACTGAATTCTTTGTTAGTGAAATGCAAGTCTGCAAAAAAGAATAAGAAAACAAGCAAGTAGAGAAAATACAGTTTAAAAGAAAACAAATAAATAAGAACTTACAAATTTTGGATTTTCAAGTAAATGTCTATGTTTTATAGATTTCTCTTTGTTTGAAAATTTCATGGTTCAAGAGTGTTGAATAAAAATCAGTAAGTCAATCAACAAAGAAAATAAACATTCAACTAATCTAAACAACCTAAGGCTACATGCTGGAATTGGAAACAGAAGGCAGTCGAACCAATTCGACTACGAACTAAACATCCTACTGTTTTACATCAAAGGGTTCTAGCTCAATACAACTACCTCAACTAAATCCATCAGTCAAGATCATACTAAACTGAATAACTACTCATCAATCAGCAAGTTCAAATAAGTTCTTGTCTCTCTATATAAAAATGATTCATATGTAATTGAGGATGTGGATGTAAAAAGTAAGAGTTTATATGCTTGGAGTATTCTTGTGAGAGTGAAGTGATGAATGTGTGTGTTCATATCAGTACTTTACTCATGCCAGAGCATGCATATACAAAGGATTACCTCTTCAAGAGTGGAAGTAGACCACTTTGGGCCGAACCACTATAGATCTTTGTATTCTTTCTTCATCCCTTAAACTCTTTACTATTCTCTTTGTTGTTTCTTTGTGATGCTCGGCATCGTCCACATACAAAATAGAATGGAGAATTGGTTTAGTAAGCATTCTAGATTCAAATAACTAAAGTAAAAGGAAAAGCAAAGAACAAGCAATTATGGTTTGTTACCTCTCTTTGTGAGGATCAGTCAAGTAAGCAATCATTCTTTTTCATCTATTATTTTCTACTGAATTCTTTGTTAGTGAAATGCAATTACGCAAAAAAGAATAAGAAAACAAGTCAGTAGAGAAAATACAGTTTAGATGAAAACAAATACATGAGAACTTACCAATTTTGGATTTTCAAGTAAATGTCTATGTTTTATAGACTTCTGTTTGTTTGAAAATTTCATGGTTCAAGAGTTTTGAATGAAATTCAGTAAGTCAATCAACAAAGAAAACAAACACTCAACTAATCTAAACAACCTAAGGCTACATACTGGAATTGGAAATAGTTCGTAGTCGAACCAATTCGACTACGAACTAAACATCCTACTGTTTTACATCAAAGGGTTCTAGCTCAATACAACTACCTCAACTGAATCCATCAGTCAAGATCATACTAAACTGAATAACTACTCATCAATCAGCAAGTTCAAATAAGTTCTTGTTTCTATATAAAAATGATTCATATGTAATTGAGGATGTGGATGTAAAAAGTAAGAGTTTATAGGCTTGGAGTATTCTTGTGAGAGTGAAGTGATGAATGTGTGTGTTCATATGAGTACTTTACTTATGCCAGAGCATGCAAATACAAAGGATTACCTATTGAAGAGTGGACGTACACCACTTTTGGTCAAACCACTATCGATCTTTGTGAGGATCATCCAAGTAAGCAATCATTCTTTTTCATCTATTGTTTTCTACTAAATTCTTTGTTAGTAAAATGCAAGTACGCAAAAAATAATAAGAAAACAAGTGAGTAGATAAAATATAGTTTACAAGAAAAAAAATAAATGAGAACTTACCAATTTTGAACTTCCAAGTAAATGTCTATGATTATAGATTTCTCTTTGATTGAAAATTTCATGGTTCAAGTGTATTGAATAAAATTCAGTAAGTCAATCAACAAAGAAAATAAACATTCAACTAATCTAAACAACCTAAGGCTACATGATGGAAATGGAAACAGAAGGTAGTCGAACCAATACGATTACGAAATAAACATCCTACTGTTTTACGTCAAAGGGTTCTAACTCAGTACAACTACCTCAACAGAATCCATTAGTCAAGATAATACTAATTAGAATAACTACTCATCAATCAACAAGTTCAAATAAGTTCTTGGCTCTCTATATAAAAATGATTCATATGTAATTGAGGATGTGGATGTAAAAAGTAAGAGTTTATATGCTTGGTGTATTCTTGTGAGAGTGAAGTGATGAATGTGTGTGTTCATATCAGTACTTTACTTATGTCAGAGCATGCAAATACAAAGGATTACCTCTTCAAGAGTGGACGTAGACCACTTTGGGTCGAACCGCTATAGATCTTTGTATTCTTTCTTCTTCCCTTAAACTCTTTACTATTTTCTTTTTTTTTTCTATGTCATGCTCGGTATCGTCCACATACAAAACAGAATGGAGAATTGGTTTGTAAGCATCCTAGATTCAAAGAACTAAAGTAAAAGGAAAAGCAAAGAACAAGCAATTATGGTTTGTTACCTCTCTTTATGAGGATCATCCAAGTAAGCAATCATTCTTTTTCATATATTATTTTCTACTAAATTCTTTGTTAGTGAAATGCAAGTACGCAAAAAATAATAAGAAAAGAAATCAGTAGAGAAAATATGGTTTACAAGAAAACTAATAAATGTGAACTTTCCAGTTTTAAACATCCAAGTAAATGTCTATGTTCTTTATATTTTTGTTATCTACTCACTCTTAACTTGGAAATTTAATGAATTCAACAAGAGTATTAAAATAGAAGTCAGTAATTCAATAAACAAAGAAAACTTTCAACTAATTTAAACAACCTTAGGCTACATGCTAGAAATGGAAACAAAAAGCAGTTGAACCAATTCGGTTATGAACTAAACATCCTACAGTTATACATCAATGGGTTGCAGTCAAGATCATACTAAACAGAATAACTACTCATTAATTAGAAAGTGCAAATAAGTTTCTTGACACTTTATATAAAAATGATTCACATGTAATTGAAGAGGTGGATGTAATTGAAAAGGTGGTTGCAGTCAAGATCATACTAAACAGAATAACTACTCATTAATTAGAAAGTTCAAATAAGTTTCTTGACACTTTATATAAAAATGATTCACATGTAATTGAAGAGGTGGATGTAAAAAGTGAGAGTTCATATGCTTGGTGTATTCTTGTGAGAGTGAAGTGATGAATGCTTGTGTTCATATGATTATGGTACTTGTGAGTAAATACAAAGGATTACTTCTTAAAGAATTGACGTAGACCACCTTAGGACAAACCATTATACATTTTTGTATTCTTTCGTTTTTTCCTTTAAACTCTTTACCATTCTCTTCGTTGTTTCTTTGTAATACTCCATGTTGTCTACATACAAAACAGAAAAAAAGAATTGGTTTAGTAAGCATTCTAGATTCAAAGAACTAAGGTACAAGGAAAAGCAAAGAACAAGCAATTATGATTCGTTACCTACCTCTCTTTGTTATAATCGTCCAAGTAAGCAATCATCCCTTTTCATCTATTGTTTACTACTGAATTCTTTGTTAGTAAAATGCAAGTATGCAAAGAAGAATACGAAACAAGTCAGTAGAGAAAATATGATTTACAAGAAAACAAAGAAATGAGAACTTACCAATTTTGGACTTTCAAGTAAGTGTCTTTGATCTTTATATTTTTTTTTATTTTCTAATGGTTTGCTTGAAAATTTCATGGATTCAACAAGAATGTTAAATAAAAGTAAGTCAATCTACAAAGAAAACAAGCATTCAACTAATATAAACACAACCTAAGGCTTGCTAGAAATGGAAACTGAAGGGAGTTGAACATATTCAGTTATGAACTAAACATCCTACAGTTTTACATAACTGGGTTCTAACTAAATATAACTACCTCAACAGATTTTAGCAGTCAAGATCATACTAAACATAATAACTACTCATCAATCAGAAAGTTCAAAATAAATTTCTTGGCTTTCTATATAAAAGTGATTCACGTGTAATTGAGGAGGTGGATGTAAAAAGTGAGAGTTCATATGCTTGGTGTATGATTTTGAGAGTGAAGTGATAAATTCTTGTGTTCATATGATTATTTTACTTGTGAGGAGTTATTTAAAGCAGAGCATCGAAATAAAATGAATTACCTCTTGAAGAGTGGAAGTAGACCACTTTGGGTCGAACCACAATAGATCTTTGTATTCTTTCTTCTTCCCTTAAACACTTTACTATTCACTTTTTTGTTTCTTTGTGATGCTCGGTATCGTCCACATACAAAAAAGAAAAGAGAATTGGTTTAGTAAGCATTCTAGATTCAAAGAACAAAGGAAAGAACTAAGGTAAAAGGAAAAGCAAAGAACGAGCAATTATTGTTTGTTACCTCTCTTTGTGAGAACCATCTAAGAAAGCAATCATCCTTTTTCAACTATTGTTTTCTACTGAATTCTTTTAGTAAAATGCAGGTATCCAAAGGAGAATAAAAAAACAAGTCAGTAGAGAAAAAATGGTTTACAAGAAAACTAATAAATGAGAACTTACCAGTTTTGGACTTCCAAGTAAATGTCTACGTTCTTTATATTTTTGTTATCTACTAACTCTTTACTTGGAAATTTCATGGATTCAATAACAGTATTAAATAGAAGTCAGTAATTCAATAAACAAATAAAACAAGCATTCAACTAATTTAAACAACCTAAGGCTACATGCTAGAAATGGAAACAAAAGGCAGTTGAACCAATTCGGTTATGAACTAAACATCCTACAGTTTTACATCAATGGGTTCTAACTAATTACAACTACCTCAACATATTCTAGTAGTCAAGATCATACTAAACATAATAAGTACTCATCAATCAGAAAGTTAAAATAAGTTTCTTGACTCTCTGTACAAAAGTGATTCGCATGTAATTGAAGAAGTGGATGTAAAAAATAAGAGTTCCTATGCTTGGTGTATGCCTTATAGAGCAAAGTGAATAATGCTTGTGTTCATATGAGTATTGTACTCGTGAGGAGTTATTTATAGCAAAGCATCAAAATACAAAGGATTACCTCTTGAAGAGTGGAGGTAGACCACTTTGGGTCGAACCACTATAGAACTTTGTATTCTTTCTTCTTCCCTTAAACTCTGTACTATTCTCTTTATTGTTTCTTTGTAATGCTCGGTATCTTCCACATACAAAAATGAAAAGAGAATTGGTTTAATAAGCATTCTAGATTCAAAGAACTAAGGTAAAAGGAAAATCAAAGAACGAGCAGTTATTGTTTGTTACCTCTCATTGTAGAATTATCCAAGTAAGCAATCCTTCTTTTTCATCTATTGTTTTCTACGGAATTCTTTGTTAGTGAAATGAATGTATGCAAAAAAGAATAAGAAAAAAGTAAATAGAGAAAATATGATTTACAAAAAAATAAAGAAATGAGAACTTATCAGTTTTGGACTTTCAAGTAAGTGTCCCTGTTCTTTATATTTTTGTTATCTACTAACTGTTTTCTTGAAAATATTATGGATTTAACAAGAATGTTAAATAAAAGTAAGTAAGTCAAGAAACAAGCATTCAACTAATATAAACAACCTAAGGCTACATGCTGGAAATGGAAACAGAAGGGAGTTGAATCAATTCAGTTTTGAACTAAACATCCTACAGTTTTACATCAATGGGTTCTAACTAAATACAACTACCTCTACAGATTCTAGAAGTCAATATCATACTAAACAGAATAACTACTCATCAATCAAAAAGTTTAAATAAGTTTCTTGGCTCTCTATATAAAAGTGATTCACTTGTAATTGAGGAGATGGATGTAAAAAGTGAGAGTTCATGTGCTTGGTGTATGCTTTTGAGAGTGAAGTGATGAATATTTGTGTTCATATGAGTATTGTACTTGTGAGGAAATACAAAGGATTGCCTCTTGAAAAGTGGACATTTACCACTTTAGGGGAAACCCTTATAGATCTTTTTATTCTTTCTTCTTCCCTTAAACTCTATACTATTCTCTTTGTTGTTTCTTTGTGATGCTCGGTACTGTCTACATACAAAACATAAAAAAGATATGGTTTAGTAAGCATTTTGGATTTAAAGAACTAAGGTAAAAGGAAAAAGCAAAGCAAAGAACAAGCAATTATGGTTTGTTACCAACCTCTCTTTGTGAGAATCATCCAAGTAAGCACATTTTTTTTCATCTATTGTTTACTACTAAATTCTTTTCATCCAATTCTGTTAGGAACTAAACATCCTACAGTTTTACATCAATGGATTCTAACTAAATTCAACTTGAACAACGGTAGAGTATCAACAAATTTGAATCTCCAACCACTTAAATTTATTTCTTTAAAAAAAAACAAGATTTACTTTTTTAGTTAGGAAATTATTCCCTACACCACATATTGCCAAAAATAAAAAAATAAAAAATTGAGATTTGTGTAACTTTTAAAAAATTGTTGACAATTTTTATGGATAGAAAATTCGTACACAACCTCTAGACCCCTGTTGATAAATAATTTAACTCAATTTGTGTACTAATCTATGTGACATTTTCTTAGAGAACATAAAATATTTTTAGATTAGTTAAATTTTCCAAGGTTTCCATCTACTTAATTTATAGATGAAAAATTGTTCAGACTAAATAAGTTATTAATTATATAAAAGCAATACTTAAGGGTGGATAAATATTTAAAATCATATGTTTTTTACTTTTTGCATTTTTCTCTTTACTTTAACATTTCTCTCTCCATCAATTAAAGTCAATTTTTTTCAAAAAAAGTAAAACACGTGGTTATAAGTATTACTCATTGTATAGTTGCTTTTGACCCAAACAATTCAACTAATTTTCAGCCATAGGATCTGCAATCATAAAAATAAAAGAGAAAGAGGGAGTTTCCTTTCCATGTAAAGTAGTTTGACCAATATTTGCATTAAATTTAAAAAATATATATATAATAAAAAATAATAATAATAACTATCACAAGAAAAAAAAAACATTAAGCCAATCTCATCTGATGTTGTGCTGTGCTAGCCAACCTGATCAAACTTACGTATCTAACTAAAATCAAAATCTAAAACCTGCTTTCAATTTTCCACTACTTAAAACACAATAATTTCACCATCACTATCAAACATTTGAAATACAAAAATATGTTTGAAAAATAGAAGCTGAAGAAAAGAACAGCAACCTAACCTCCAATGAATTCCTTTCCTTCATAACTTCAGGCTTTCAGCTGATTGATTATTCAATATCTTAAATGGAAGCAGCAAACTCAAGCACTGCGTCCTCTCCAACCAAGATTATTAGGAGCCGGTAAGATTTGCAACTCTCATGGTGGTCTTCTGACCGATTTCGAGCTAGATTTGCATCGCATAAAATGCATTTACGTCAAGTTGTTAGATGAACAAGAACGAAGAATGATAATTATCTCATGGTAAACCTTGATCTTCTAGAACCGCTTAGGGTAGCTTTATGGCGTACCACGCTCGGAGCTCTGTCAAGACTTAGCTTTTCCTCGTCGCTAGCTTCATCAGATCTCCATCTTGGGACACCATTCGAATATTGAACGTCCTCGTTGCTGAATTTTTTAAGAAAATAATATACAAACATAAACAAATTACAAGGAAAAAAACTGCAACAAGTAGTGGAGAGTGAAGTTGGTGTTCCTTTATACCTTGAAATATCAATCGGATCATCTAATGAAGACATGTTCCAAGTTCCATTATCGCTAGCACCATTTTCTTGCTTTCCCCTTGAAGGAACATCCAATAATCCGAACTTGCTGCTGGGTGTATTATATTTGGCTAGCAGTAATCCCACGGGAATATGGAGTATTCTAAATTTGGTTACCGATTTCATTTGGTTCTTTATCGGAGTCGTCAACGTCAAAGGATTGACTATTTGGGAGGATCCTAGAAGAACTTCTCGTGCCTTCTTTCTAGGGGGAAATATTCATGGCACTTGATTGGTGGAATCCAGAACCAAACATGTCCTGAAAATTGACACTCTTGTGTAGACTACTTTGTGTCTTTGGTACTATTTCCTTACTAGTAAACAGCCTTTCGTGAGCCGATGACGAGCCAAATGTGGCGATTTTGGAATTATTGAATGGCCCACCTAGTCTTCCTGTATTTTTAAAAACTTGGGGTTTGAAGATAAATTTACTGTCATTTCTCATAGTCGAAGGCTTAGTCGAGGGGATCAATATACTGCTCAAGCTCTGTCCTGGACCCTAAATGAATCAACATCTGGTGACACTTCCACTTATGAGTTAACACCAACATTCAGGCGACTTACCAGATTTTATTTCAAGCTATTGGGCTTCTGGTAGTAACTCCATGAATTTATCCAGTTCATTTCGGACAATAAAATTTATATTAAAAAAGAAAAGAAACCTAAACACAATGAAATGGAGGACAAGCATGAACGCAAGCCCAGAAGTATACTAATCAAAACAATAATGAGGATCGAAGTTCCATGTCTAAATAAAAATGATTTGGCAATTAAATCTACTATTCTTTGGGTCATGAGGTTAAAAGTCATTTAAAGTTAGTGTGAGATGACTTCAATAAAATACATCTACCTTCTTCGTTGCATGTGTCAAAATGCAACTTGCAACCAGAAACACCTGGTGTGCATACGTATTTTTCAAAGAACAAACCTTACAACCAAACAAATTAAAATGTTTATGATAACTTACAACAAATCCTGATTGCCGGTGACTAGTCGATCTCATTCTGGATAAAACCTCTTCAGCAACAGGATTCTCGAAAATATAGCCTTCTTCAACTTTCTAAAGTAAGAGGTTCACTTGGTAGGCCTCATGATATCGAAATTCCTGAAAGAATATACAAAGAGTCCTCATGATAGGCAATCTCTTTGTGTAGAATAGATCTCAAATGATAATTTAGCATGCTTGAATGCTTTTTTTTTTTTTTTTTTTTTTTTATTAATTTTGATAATCGGGAATCGAAGTTTTGCCCCCACTGCAAGGACACCCACACCCACTTTAAGACTCGACCCAAGAAACAACAAAAGATTTTTCAATTAAATTCATTCGTGGATTCGAAACTGGAACCTTCAAGGCGAGGCCGCCCCTTGGCATGCTTTATATAACAAACCAAATGATGATAGAAATATAAGTTACTCAACTAGAACAAAAGGTTTTTTTTTTAATTCAAAACTAGAGCCAATGGTTTTAATGATATAAATATAACTTTAAAATAAGTCGAATAGATACAAATATGTAAAATTCTTACAACTAATTTAACAAGATGTTTTCATTTCAACTGAACCATTATGAGGAGATAACCTTCTTTGGCCAATACAAATAAAGCAATCCCTTCAGCCCTTTAGTTGCAAAGAAACTGCTGAACGTGCCACAGTAGAGGAAGAACTTTAACAAAAGCAAATAGTTTGACGAGTGTACATTACTCCTCTAGCTATTCCTTATCTAGTTCTTTATATTCCTTGCATGATTAATTCTAATGGATGACTACTTGTAAAGTCTAGGGAGTATAGAAATTACCTGAAGATAGTACGCGAAGAGGAAACTTCCAATAGTCGTTGACGGATGAACAACGGACCACTCTAGCAAGCACTTGTGGAGATGCTTTTTCTCATCCGAATTCCATGGTAACTCAATCATTCTATCCAAAAAGTTTTGACAGATACAAAGAAAACAAATTTCAGTCACCAATATTTTCACCCAGTCCTCCCACCTTTTAAATTTGCTTTGAGCATTGTCCATAGCGTCATCGTGTTCTTCATACTTTTTCCTATCTCTTACCCTATGGCCGAGCATTTTCTGGTACATAAATGCTTCTGTCAGAAGTCTGCATTCCACTCTCACTCGAACACTAGTTATAGCTTCCACGAGCGAAACTGGGACTGACATACTATCACGCCCTGACCACCTCAAAACCATAAGAGCTGTATTAGAATTTTTCAGTTCTAACAAAACTTGTGCTATCTTAGGATGGGTTGCTGGGTCTGAGATCTCAGGAAGAAGACGGCAGGCTTCCTAAATGATATCATTTGCAAGTAAAAGTTAGAATACAAAATACGCGAGGAAGACATAGTTATCATACATTGCAGAAAAGGTTGAAAGAAATAGCCCTTCTCGAAACCCAAAACCACAAAAACTCTATGGGGTAGCTAGATTAAACTATTGGCAGAATTTTATATGACTTGTCTGGCTCTAGAAGTCTTTCAAGGAGGATGATACTGTTCCATCCTTATATTTTGGACTATACATGTTGGGTAACTAACATATCCAGGTCCCCATATGTAGCCATGTAGAGCAATTTATTGAGCTGATAACTTAAAGAATATTCTCAAACTACATTTAGTAGTAAAAAATATTGGCATTAAAATAATTTTTTTAATAAGAAACCAAGCTTGAGAAATAAAATAAAATAAAAGAACACAAGTGCATAAAAAAAAGGAAAGCACACAAAAAACAAGAGGCAACCTACAAAAACGACCTCCAATATAGTAATGAATAATTACATAAGAGCTTATAAACAGAGACCCAAAGAAAAATATTGAATCTAATGAGAGACCAAACATTGTCCAGAGACCTCCTCAACCCTCTAAAAATTCAATTATTTCACTTTCCCAAAGCTCCTACAAGGTAGGTTGATAGTAAATCTCAAGTAAGTGGTCATCATAACTTGTATCCATTCTTTCTAGGTTTTTTATTATTTGGATGGTCCTTGATGGGCCATGGTGATTTACAATAAAAACACATTATCAAATTCATAGTAACTAAATAACTTCAAATTTTAGGATCAGTATTGAACTACAAGTCTACAACCACGGTAAGACATTTTAAATCAATCATCAATCTATTCGATCAAACATATATCCCTTGGAAAAAAATGTTACACAACACCAAAATTGTTGAGAATTTGAATAAGTAATGAATAACTAAAGTGAAACTAAAGGATGGTGAAGACTGAGGACAACCAGCCAACCAGGTGACAGATTACACAGAAGTTACTTGCAGGGCTTCATCTTTATGATCATCTAAAAGATAAAAG
>JBBMKA010071278.1:0-15751 GCA_037833695.1 Sechiopsis laciniata | reverse complement strand
ATATTATTTGAGTTTAAAGACTTGCGAGAGTTTGCCAACAATCTCAGAATTTTAGTGATATCTTGTGTCATCCTTTGGTTATGAAGTTACATGTTCGAATCTCATTTATCCTTTTGAATTGATGATATATGTTTTAATTAAATAAATTATACCCCATGAATCATAAAACTTAAAATTTAGTTTTATAATTTTTGACATTGTTTAGAAATACAGCAAGAAGAGGATGAAAGTCATTAAAAGAGGTCGAAAGAAAACGGTATTACTAATGAAAATGTTAAATATGTATGTATATATATAGAGGCAACTACTATACTAACCTAAACCTATCAGTCCAAGATAGAAAACTACTGTCCTAACCTAAACCTATCAACCTAATGTATCTTTACACTCTCAACAATTTTAAAAATTAAAATTAAGTTTCAATTAGTTATTCTATGTATTAATGGTCTAAATTCTATTTTTCTATTCTAACTCTTTAACATTATAGGACTAAATTTAAACTAAGAACCAAATTTATAATTTATAATTTAAGATTGAAAGATGAATGTATAATTTGGATGATTATTATTGTACAGAAAGAAAATAAGGAGACAAATGAAAAGGAAAAGGCAGCAGCAGAACCATCGGAAAAAGAAACAAAACCACCGCCGGAGGAGAAGCCTTCTGAAACCAATTGAAACAAGTTGATTAAGCTAATTACCAATTAAACAAATTTGTTGCTTTTTCCTTTTTTGTTGGATTATATTTCTAAAGAAGCACACTTTATGCATAAATTCTTATTTAATTAATTATCAGATAACCCAAAGATGGGATTATTCCATTTTTCCCTTTTTTTTGCTTGAGATTTCTTAAAATAAATATTACTCGATACTTTTATGTTTTTAGTTTCAATTTGTTAACTATATATTTATGTAAGGATGCTAGATCTCAGGGGTCAGAGAAAAAACTAAAAATCCAACAGAATCAAATTTCATTTCTCAATTCTCAGTTCTCAATTCTCAATTCTCAATTCTTAATTGCGAAATGCACTCAAATTTTATAATAATTACCGAACATTTAACGGATTAGATTTTCTAGAAACAATTCAGAATTCAAACAAACAAGTCTATGATCTCGTAAACTTGACATGCGTCTAACAACCTTTTAAATATCTTATAGTTGGAAGAAATTTATTTTATAATTGTTCCACTGAAAATTAAATTGGGTACTTTGTAGTGGAAAACATTTCATAGTGGATCAAAATCCACATTCGAAGGTGGTGTTGTGTTACCACTGAGCAATTAATAAATACTCAACCAAGATTTGGTAGGGCTAAATTTGGTTAATTTTCATCTCATAATTGAAAACCTGTTTGGTGGAAAAAATGGATAAGATTGAATGGTCATTTTCGATTTTTGTTTCATTTTAATCTTTAAAATTTTAAATATTCAATTTTATTTATTTTCTCTACTATAAAAAAAAAAAAACTTTAAAATTGGGTTTTATAATATTAATAATTATAGAACAAAGTAAATATATTTCTCAAATTTATTGAGAAAAATATATTTTTAAAGAAAACATAACAAAAATGTACCATAAAATAAATTTTTAGGTTTTTATTTTTATTTTTTAAAATGTGAATTAAAATTATATATTGGAATGTTTTGGGACTAAAATGATTTAAAATTTTTTTAAGTGCACAAACCAAAAATGATATCTCAACTCTATTACACCCACATTCTATTGGTCTTGACAATTGTTTGCTTTTTTCAACTCATAGCACCATTGTTTGTCCAAACATTTATTTTCATCCTTTTGCACTTAATGCAAACTTTACAAGTATGTTAAATTCTAATGTTCATATTTATATGTTACAAATGGTTGCACTTGCAAGTATTCATGATTTAAATATATCCGGATGTGGTAAGTGAAATGTTTATGACTTTAGAGAGTTTTATAAACTGGAAAATTCATATATAATATATATAATAATTTTTCGGATAGCATACTTAGTTTTTAGTTCAAGAAAATTAGAGGTAGGGATTTGAACCCGAATTCTCTTAATTATGGCACAATTGAACCATGGTAATTATTGATAACGTATTTAATTAGCAATCATATCATTAATGTCATACTTTATAGCACACCCTCCAGAAGCAGAATGTTAATTATCATGACAATTGTTTGCTTTTTTCAACTCATAGCACCATTGTTTGTCTCAACATGCTTCTGCGTGTATGATTGGCAAGTTTTATCAAGCGACAGTTTATCGAACTAAATCTATTTACATCATAATTATCTAAAAGCAATGTAAAAACCTAACTAATCACACATAACATAAAAAAAAAAAAAAACCAAAAGCTATAAATTGACAATGCAATAATATGAGTAACAACAGAAATTTAAACATACTATAACAATAATATAATTCTAATTACATACAGTAGTATATCTGTTCATTTTTTTTGTCATTCGTAAGCATCTCGTTTTCGGTAAAACAAATACTACAGTTGATTTCGGAGGACCATTTTTTGGAATCAACACTTGAGAACTTTCTACTCTTTCTAGTGGAAAGAAGTAATAGGTGACAAATGAGTGTTCAAGATAGAAAGAAATATGTAAACTTTAAAATAGAAGATAAAAGTAAAGAGAAGAAGAACTAACACTCGGAATTATAGTGGTTCGAAGCATCTACGTCCACTTGAGGTAACCATATTATTGCACCATTTTGTTTTCTTCAAAGCATGTAGATCTCAAATACAAAGTACCCTCTTACACACTCTTTCAATATCTACTTTTTGAGATGAAAACTTGCTATATGCTTTAAGCATTTTAGAGTCTTATTTATACATGACAAAAGCAAGCGGAAAATCAATGAGGATTTTGAAACTCTCAAAACAATTTATTTTGTTTAATAACTCCTTGAGAGTTGAAGGAGATCGAAATGTTACTCTTTGCTTTAATTTTTTATCGTTTTATGTTTTGTTTGAGTTGAATGCCTTGAATTTGTTTCAACAACTATTATAAATCTCCACCTTTGAATCAAATTTAGTATGTGTTACCTCTATGTTCTCAAAGCAACTATTCATTCAGATAGTCTACTACTCTGAGTAGACTTAGGCAATGCTCAAACTTATTTCTTGTTAGTGCCTTAGTTAGAAAATCAGATGCATTCTCCTTTGTGCTTACTTTTAAGACTTGAACACTCCCCTTTTCAACTATATCTCTTACGAAATGCAACTTGGCATCTATGTGCTTTGATCTGTCATGATATTGCTAGTTCTTGTTAAATGTATTGCACTTTGATTGTCACATAGGAGATCAACATTGTCTTGTATATAGCCCAACTCATTTACAATGCCTTTTAACCACATCGCTTCTTTAACGGCCTCTGATGTAGATATGAATTCATCTTCAGTTGTTGAAAGGGCAATCACTAATTGTAGGATAAACTTCCAACTAACCACATTTCCCACCAAAGAAAAATGTAATACCTGTAAGTGACCTTCTCTTGTTTAGGTCTTTAGAAAAATTAGAATCAACATAACTTTTAATAGCTGGTTCACAAGATGTAGAAGACTTGTATATGACTCCTCTTTTTACTGTCCCAACTAGGTACCTTAGCAATAAAAGTCTTATGGAAGTATGTTTGACTATAGGAGAGAATATTTCTATGTAATCAACACCTTCCTTTGCTTGAACCCCTTTACCACAAGTCTGGCTTTGAACTTAAACTAGTTTTCATCAATAGGCTTCTTCTTAAATATCCACTTACAGGGAATTGTTTTCTTATCCTTTGGCAGCTTCATAAATTTGGTTCTTATGAAATAAGTTGATCTCACTTTCCATAGCCTTCACCCATTTAGAATTATCTCTACTTTGCATAGCTTCTTTAAAATTTTGAGGCTCTTCATCTAGGAAGTCAGTGGATGTTATAGTTATGCAATTAACATGTGCATACCTTTCTGGTGGCCTTATTTGCTTTCTCTGTCTATCTCTTGTAAGCGAATATTCAAATATATCTTTGATAACTTTAAATAATAGAGCTATTTAAGCCCTCACACTATTGTATTTCTGCAATTTATATAGAAATAAATGCCCTCTGCATGACTAGTGAAATGCACGCTCACTGTGAAAACTAGGAGTAAAACGTGGTAAAATGCAGCAAAATGCACGCATTTAAGCAACAAATGCATTGCGTACCCAGTACTCACTAAGGCATTATCTATTTTTTCAGAAACAGAGTACTATGCACCGCATCACGGAGAAGAATGTGAAATAATCACACTGAAAAACGCATAAAGAAGGAAAGCTCTCGCCATGGCATAAATTACAGGAGTAAAAGAATATCGTTGGAAATTTCTGCAAATCAAATAATTCAATCTGGAAGACCTGCTCGAAGATTATGCTTCACCAATAAGAAACCAAAGACACTTATAAATAGGTGAAGGATAGATGACCAAGGTGTGTTGGTTCTGCTAGGGTTTGCCACCGATGGATTTCAAGGTTGTCGAGGTCTAGATATACCACGTCTGTTCTCGGTAAACTTAGCAGGCTAGTACCATGGTGTCTGTCGGTATGAAGGATTCGTTAGGGATAACGACATCGACATTCTACAGCCCATTTACTGCACTCATAGTTAGGATTTTATTATGTAGCATTGTAATTTTGTAGGAGTACGTTGTAACGCCGATTTGATTTAAGTTTATAAATGGTTTTTTCAGACTTGATCTTCTATTTACATTCTCATGCATAACCTTAATTCAAAGACACGTCATTAGAAGAAGTATGGAATGGTAATAACTGAATTAGATTTAGGGTAAAGGGAGATGAATTAGTAATTGTGGCATTTCTTTCTATTAGCAAGGGTCGACTGACAATCTGTATGTAGCCTACTTTCCGCTTGCCTTGAGAAAGGGTGCGACAAGGGCTTAGTCCAACCGCAATCGCTAGGTGATACTAAGTCTTTGGCGTCGTTAGACTAGCGTTAGGAATAACCTCCTCGCTAGTTGTGTTCGCATTACTTGATTAAATTGCAAACTCACGAGAAATGTACCGGCGAGTTGCTGTAAGGCATTCTTGTAGGGAGCTTTAAGTTAAAGTATAACATGTGCTAATTTTCTTACCATTATTTATCATAAACTTAATGTCAGTTCGTTCAATTCATCTTCTCACATTTTATTTATTCTGTTATTTTAGATTTAAAACCAAAAACCCCCCAATCAATTAAACTGTTTACTATACTGTACAGACTTTTAAGTTAAAAACTATTAAATTACCAATTCTCTATAGAGAGCGATAAAATAAATACCTATCACTTGTTGTAATTTTGACTGCATACTAGCATAAAATGCGATTCAAGTGTAGGATATTAGCAATAGTATCTTAAACTTAGAATTAGTTAATAGAATATTTATACCACAACTAATTCGCATCATTCTCCTTCTTGATCATGTTGATCAAGTTTTTGTGCCTCATTCACTATTTCTTGTAGAACAGTACGTGTAGGAACTTCATCTGCGTACAAGTTTCTCTATCCCTTTGTAGCTCCATCTGAAAACTAGTAGTCGCTTCATCTTCTAAGTTAGTTATATGTTGCCATTCTTTTTTCAGAATCCATATAAAGATCTTCATCTCTAAAAACATCTCTACTTAACAAAATTTTATTAGCCTTGAAGTCCCACAACTTATAGCCCTTTGTCCTTTTAGGATATCCTAGGAACATGCATTTCAATGCCCTACGTTCTAATTTGCCTTGCTTGGTGTGTACATAGGTCGTACAACCAAAAGGATTTAAGTAGGATTGATCTGGAGGAACTCTAGTCCATTTCTATTGAGGTGTTTTCATCTCAATTGATATGTATGGGCTTCTATTAACTGTAAAGGTAGCTGTAGCTAATGCTTTAGTCCAAAATACCTCAGGTAGTTTAGCTTCTAATAACATGCACCTGATCCTCTCCATTAGGGTTTGGTTCATCCTTTCAGCAACTCCATTTGATGTGATGTATACGTAGTAGTCTTGTGCCTTATAATTCCAAGCTCAACACAAAAGGTAGCAAAGTTATTACCTAGGAATTCTAAACCATTATAGTTCCTTAGGTATTTAACCTTCTTTTGAGTTTTCTTTTCAACTTTGATCACTCATTCTTTAAAGTTATCAAAAGCTTGATCTTTAGATTTCAACATATAAGTCTATACTTTTCTAGAGTAACCATCAACAAGGAATAGAAAATACCTCGATTCACTCTATGAGAGAGTCCTTACTGGCCCCCAAAGATCAGCATGTATATAGTTAAGAATGGCCTTTGAAGTACGCTACCCCTTTGTAAATTTCAGCATTTTTTACTTGCCAAAAATACAATGTTCACAAAATTTTAGCCTCTTTGATCCTCTTTTTTCTATTATGCTTGCTTCACCAATTCATTTAAGCCATTCTCACTAATATGTGAGAGTCTTTTATGCCACAGCTTAAGAGTTCCACGCTTAAAAGCTTGAGACACTAATGCATAATTGGGAAAAGAAACATATTTCAAGATTAAAGCTTGTAAGAACCCAACTCTAAAACAGTCCTAAAACGATTCATACTCAACATGTATGGTTCAAATACAGTTATAAATAGAAATTAACTGATAAACCGAAAGACTTCATTTATTCAACAGAAACACAATTCCACAAAATAAAGTTTAAACACAGTTCGAGTCTCTGGCCAGAGATTATAAATGAAATCCAGGTAAAGTAAAGCCTATCCTGCATGCTAAAACAAACAAATATAAATGTGAACAGCGGACACCCATGATCATGCAACTCCTCTTCTAGCCGTCCAGGTGTTGTGTCAAGTTACCTGGTGGAAAACCACAAAAATAAGGGTGAGTACATAGGCACTCCCTCAGCTGGGGTACAGTATGCAAGTCACATCATCTAGCATCTTAGCATACAAGCATTATAAACACATAAGCAGGCAATCTCGCAACGAGTCCAACAACAATATTTTCGAACCTCGAGAGTCTCTAACACTCGGTTAAGGGATCCAACTTGGATCTTGGAAAGGGTTATCAACATAACTCCAGAACCTCGAGGATCTCCAACCTACCCTCGACTAAGTTGATCAACTCACTATGCTGATCTTAAACACTCAGGAGAGTACCCAAGTGTTTAGCTCTAAACTGAACGGAAGGGTGTACTAACACACTAGCCTGAGGGAGCTCTCCTCCTGGCATCTAATGTGGATACGCGCACCCCGCATGTTGCTGCAAACAGGATAAATGTAGGCCTACACAAACTATGCAGGTCCAGGTACGCATGCCTAAGACTAGGAAAGGTGTCCACTGATCCACAGCAGGTGGGAGGCCCTCGGTACCCTACTGTGGCTGCCTGTTCGCACCAACGCCTGAAGCTAAGTTCGTCCCAAGGTAGGATTTCACTAAGGAAAGGTCCCTACTCTAGTAGGCCACTAATTAGGCTTCTGTCGGAGTGGTAGCTACTCCACGCCCGGCTACCGAGGGTGAGGAATCTATCCTCACAAAACCTGACAGGTGGGAACACGTACGTTGGTCCACTTTCAGCCTTTGGATGGTGACAACCTGACAGGAACTAGCTAAGAGTAATGAACCCTAGATCTAACAGAGTACCAACAACAGTATTGCACATTAGGTCTATTAGAACACCAACAGTCAACGTATAACATAACAGCCACTGCAATCAATATAGTACAATACAGGGTACAACGATCTACATGCCAGGTCCTATCAGTCAAGTCACGACAAACCTCCATTAGCACATGCTCGTACAACAGTAAAACAGCAAGCAACCTATCCACTAACAGCAGTTCATAGAATAGTAACAAGCAGGCAAGGTCTTATCTACTAGCATATGTTCATAAAGCAATAACAAACAACCACGATACAATCAATGACACACGCAGGGTCCACACAACCACGACAAGAGATCCTTACCTAAAAATAGAATAGAACAAACAATATATGCTCCTTGAGCTGCAGAAACCCACGACGTACGAATATCCAACCTATGCCAATAGTAATAATAATCAATAAATAAACAGATAACTAATATCTAGGTTATCCAACACAACAGGGCTCAGCAATAGGAGTTACCCAAACTGAACAGGAGGCTTGACAGCACAAGGTCTCGACTGCGGCAAGGACAAGGCAAAGCTATACTGTCCCGGGGCTGGCTCGACAGGCATGTGCAGGCAGCAGAGAAGGCAGGCAACGACATTGGCGAGGGCGAGGCTCGCGGGGCTGCGAGGCAGTTGCAGAGCGGGTGGGCGAGCGGGCTGTGCTCGTAGTGGGCTGCGGCACTGTGTGATCGCGAAGGCGAGGGTGAGGCTAAGTGCGTCTGGGCGTCGGTGAGGCTACAACGATGCGGCACAAGCTGGGCTATTGCGGGGCTACGATCACTCACGTGAGGGCTCAGCTGCATATGGAATCGTGGGCATGCGATCAGCTGGAGCGGAGGGCTGGGCGTGTGGCTGCGACGCGTGCGGCGACTACAATCAGTGCATGGCTGTGCTGCAGCTGGCGTGGACGTTGCTCGGCGAGGGGATGGTGGTAATGGGGCTGTTCGGCAAGGAAGAAGAAGGGAACGAGATGAGGGAGAGGATGGAGAGATCGATTGGGAAAAGAAGGAGAAAAAGAGATTTAATGTCTCTGTTCCTCTTTTGTTTTTTATCGAACGATTAAACCTAAGCCCTTTTCCATAAATAACAGTTTTTAAAACATTCTTTTTAACCAAAAACAAGCTTCCCCTTTTAAAATTGCGAAACTAACCCTGATGTCCTGCAATTCATAAAAACAGCCCTGATCTCAGAAAGATGCAAGAATAACCCTGAAGCTCAGTAAATTACTAAACCAGCCCTAGGGGTAAAATGACCAAAATGTCCCTCAAGACCCAAAAGGCAATAACGGCCCATTAAACAACCGAATTAGTTGAAAAACATACCTGGAGAACTGGGATGAAAACCTGGGCCGTAACAAGACTGCATTTTTCCAACTTTCAAAATTATTCTACCTTCTTTTTCAATTTTAAAAAAACCATTCTCACCAAGGAATGAGCATCCTTGGTCATCCAACATACCCAAAGAGATCAAGTTTCTCTGTAGACATGGAACATGCCTCACTTCATTTAGGAGAATTTTTTTTATTGTCTGAGAGTCTTAATAATACTTAGCCTATTTCCACTATCTTGCATTCATGTCCATCACCCATGTAAACTAAGTCTTCCTCATATAATTTGTATTCAACAAACGAATCTTTTATTGAGGTTATATGGTATGAACAACTTAAGTCTAAGACCAAGCCTTTTCTCACCTGAGTTTCATACATAGTCTTATTTGATGTGGCTGCTTGATAGCTCTCAAATAGGTCATTATTAAGGCTGATTTATTAAGCATTTTATTAAGGGATTAGGAATTTTTTCGAGCTATTAGGAGCATTTTGCGAATAAAAGTGTAGAAATCAGCATGTGTACAAAAAATAGCATCATCAGCGCATTATGCGAATTAGATGCAAATATTATACAATTTCGCTCTAAAAAGCTATTAAATGCAGGAAATACTAAACACTGATGCTGGAGGAACGAAACGATGCAAGCGGTGATGAACACAGAAGAATCACGCGTTCACAAGGCGGTCATGCTCGAGAATCACACCAACATGGAAATAAACAGAGAATCAATAAGCAATTAAAGTGGTGTCAATGAAATAAATTCCAGAAAAAATCAAGATATCATGCATTAATGAAAATTTTCAAGCTCACCTAGGCTTGCCGACCAAGTAAATCAACTTTATAAATTGCAAAAAGGAAGCCGAAGTTTGGTGAGCTAGTCGGATGGCCAGAAGCCGATCTAAGTGAAGAGGAGCTAAGTCAGATGGTTAGAACCCGATTAATGCGAGAAGCAACTGGTGGTGACTGTAGGAGCCGATGACAAGGGGATTGCACACTTCTCAGTCGTGCCAATTCCATTTTACTATTTTTCTTAGGAGTAGTTATAATGATAAACATTTAGTAGTTGTAATAAAATCTGCTGATTTAAACTTCTTACTGTGTGTTCATTGTTATGCTGCGTTATAAGAGTCTTGAATGAATTTTCACGAATAGAATCATGCTTAGGAGCGTAGGTTAAAGAGTTTTACACTGATGCGTTTGTTTATTTATATGTATATGCGCCGCTTAGCTATCCACGTATATGACTTTTGGTGATTTGGAAAGAGGAACCACATGGAGATCTAATATGCTACTGTATGTTAAATGTAAGTCTTTGCATCATTTAGGGAGTTAGGAATAACCACACTATTGCTCGCGTTGCCCCTTTTTACTATGGAGTTCACAGCGAAAGCTGCCATTTCATAAATCACTATGTGCGGAAGTACTTTTTAGTTAAGGGAAGCGAGAAACTCGATAATTAGTCCCACGTTCTTAACATCTTCTATAACTATTTATTTATCTTTACTCATTGCATTCATATTTATTTCTATCAAGCATTTGCATATTTTTATTTCCGCATTCAAAACCAAAATCAAACACACTTTTACAACCCATTTATTTACTTTTCAGCATAACTCTCGTTTTAACAGTATTACTTCTAGACATCAATCTCTATGGGATCGATAAAATATATACTTATTACTTGCTACATTTTTTACTGCGTATACTTGCGCGTAAGAGATTCCGAGTCATACTTAGCTTTAAGTTTTCTCTGAGTTAATTACTGAACGATTATATTAGCACCCGAAATACAATCTAGTTCAAGTTTTTGGCGCAGTTGTCGGGGATTAATTATTTAGGATTAATATTATTAGGACGAGAGTAGTTTCATTGATAAAAGGTTGAACTTGTATTTCAAGGGAACTGAGATCCAAGGCACACATCAACCAATAGGGAAAGAGTCCCAATACATTACCTTGCAATAATCATAATAAAGGGCATACAATCACTTTGCAAATCAATATTGGAGCAACAACGTACAACCACCGCAAACACGACTATATCAGATTTCAATATGACACATCCTAACTGGGAGACTCAGATGCATATTGGGGGAGTTCGCAGTAGAAATTTTCAAGGACAACAGTCCACAAGGTGATCACAGCATTATGAAGCATATAATGGAATCTAGGCGTCATGAACCTGGATATTCAATGTATAATCATGAGCAATCTTTTAAGGACACAACTTGAGAAGAAGAAATACGGCTGGAACGGAAAAATTTGTTGAGATAAAATGGCATCATTTTCTCACCCTAGAAACCAACATGCAGAACTGAGGAAATAAACTAAGGAAGTGCTGTCAGCAATACACCAACAGAAGATACATATTTGAGGGCTGAAGTGCTTCATGAGGCGTTAGCAATGGAACTTTTCGGTGAACTCTCATGGGAAGATTTCAGGCTAGCCATGCTAAAACAAGATGAAGAGGCCAAAACTTTAGGACGTGCAACAGTGGAAGAAGAAGAGCAATGGATGCGATTGCAGTAATAGAAAGAAGTTTGGGTAAGGTTTGCCACCCTAGCCATTCCTGAAGCTGAAATTGAAGAAGTTGTTGTGGACAGAAAGAACAAAGGATGCAATTTCAGCAATAGGAAGAAGCTTGGGAAAGGTTTGCCACCCACGCCTCTCTTAAAGTTGAAATTGAAGAATTTGTTGTGAGCGAAGAAGAACAAAGGATGCGATTTCAGCAACAGGAAGAAGCTTAGGCAAGGTTTGCCACCTTGTCCATTTCTGAAGCTGAAATTAATGAATCTGTTGAGAAGGAAGAAGCGATAAGTTCAAATATTGATATTGAGTAAGTTTCTAGTGATGAAAGCCAAAGTGAGGACGAAAGTTCTCAACCAATCTGCATTGTGAGTAATAAGCCTGCAACGCTAAGGATGAAGTTTCTAACTTTTTCCATTTGGGAAAGGGGTGAATCAACAAAACTACAAGAGGAAGATGATAGCTCGCAGAATAGAGGACCACTAGCAATAGTGTCCAACGTTTTTAGGCTACCGTATGCGCAATCACATTTTGAATTGATCAGTCGAGGGAGCGGCACACAAATAATTCAACTGAGTTTCAATACGATGTATCGAACCCTATCAACCCTGACAAAGGTAGGGCATTCACGCATTAAGGCGTATGATGAACAAAGGTAGGAGAAGGCTATCAAAGATGGCATTGCCCCTAAAATATATAAGTGGCCCAAGCAGGAACAACATACATCGAGCAGAGTTTAATGCAAAGATTCTACCCAAGTCCTGCACAGCAACATTCCTGGAATGCAAAAACTCGATATTTCTAACTTTGCGCGACAATTTTCTTGCATTTTATTAGAATAAAAAGTTTTTCCATATTTGCAAATTTTCTTTATTTATTTCCTTACATTTTCAAATTATTAGTTTAAGAAGGAATTGGTTCGATTTTGAAAATAAGGCAATAGAATTTAAATTTTTCCTTTTGTGATTATCTCCTTCCTTGCACAAGGATTTTCAAAATCTTTGAAAACTCTTTATAAACCTTGTGAAAGATTCGATCACCACATCCCAACATTGTTCCTCAAGGAAACAATACTCTGTAACTAACAGTCGGAACCAATGGCCACAAGAAGCATAGCAGTCGGTAAAGGCAAGGTGGTAGACGATACTAACATTGAACATGTCGAGGATCCTGGTGCCAACCTTATTGCTTCACTAGAAGCCAACTAAGAAGAAGTTGTAGATGTGTGTGGAAACGATTGGAACAGAAGAGGCCAAATGGAAGAATCAATGGTCATTTCCAATGGACGGTGTTAAACCCAAATTGCTGGACTAGATTAAATTAATCAAGAATGCAATTATTCCATCAACCAATGCAAAGATAGCCAGCAGGGAGCAAGCAATACTACTTTATGCGATCATAATTGGAATGCCGGTAAATATAGACAAGTTAGTAGAAGGACAAATTTAGCGTTAGGCCTTGGCCAAATGCAGGAAGATCTTTTACCCACACATTGTCACTAATCTATGCTTGATGCAAGGTGTTCAGCCGTAAACAACTAAACGAATTCTAAAGGTGCACATAAATCATGTTGAAGAAGCTACGAATCTGAGGTGGAAGGAGAAAGGGAAGAAATTCGAAGTGTTTTTAAAGGAGGATAACTTAGTTAAGCAATTTGAGGCGTTATTCATTAACTCGCGAGACTTCTGGGAATATGCGAGTAAAAGAAACAAAATAATTGTAAAGGCAGCCACAGGGCTCAAAGAATACTCTGAATGGCCAGAATTTCCAAACCATTTACTCAATTTGGAGCAAGGCAAGTTCATCGGAAATGCGAATACCTAAATGGAAGTCTCACTCTCTTTATTTATTTTAAAGCTATATTTCCCTTTCCACATGCATTTCAGTTAGTCGCAATTTTTTTTTTTCGCAGTATGCATATCATGATCGGATGCAGATTTCAATTCTTATTTTCAGTATCGCATGCTATCATTCATGACATTTAGGATGCAACTTTAATTTCCCTTTTATTAATAGAAATCAGGAATTTTCTTTTCTTAAACGTTTAGCGCTAGTATTATTATTACGAATATGAGATCTAGTAGGAATTTTCTTTTCTTATTAGAACTCTTAAGTTCCCCTAGATTCAAACCTAGTGCTAGAATAGTCCTTATCATGCATGGCAGAAAGATCCAAAATTTTACAAGCAAAACCTAGAGCTTGAAATAGAGTATTTAATTATGAAAATAAATAAGTTTGGGGGAACTAAGCCTCTCTTTCATTAAGGACAATGAAGATTTTAAGTTTGAGGGTGAGGGCAAGCCCGCAGATGATTTAAACTTCAAAAAAAGAAAAAAAAAAGAAAATGTTTACGCATTTTGTCAGAATGAGCGAATAAGCCATAGGTAATCTTGAAATGCTCCACTATCACTTAAGAAAAAGCTTTATTCCTTTGCTTAGATGATTTGTTTTGCGCTTAAGCAAGTCATTGTAAGAACTACAGAATTATGATAGGAGCATAATTCGAAAAGAGAACCTGAGATTTAAATATTGACAAAGTGTGTTGGCCAACCATAGCTTTAGGAAGTAGTTAAATGTGATAAATTGAGTAAAAGGGAATAATTGCGATGAGAAGCTATATGCCAGTCACGATAGGGAGGATTTTGGATGCGAACTTGACTCTTTGGGAAAGTTTGAAGTCCTTTAGGAAGAAAAGTTTATGCTAGGATTAGGAAAGGCGATAAGACATACTAGAGGTAAACTTAAAGAAAAAGAAAAATGTTGATTCAGTAAACCAAAATGCTAATAATTAGGCTACGCATTGCTTGGGACAAGCAATGATTCAAGTCTGGGGATTTGATATCTCTCAAATAGGTCATTATTTAGGCTGATTTATTAAGCATTTTATTAAGGGATCGGGAAGTTTTTCGAGCTATTAGGAGCATTTTGTGAATAAAAGTGTAGAAATCAGCACGTGTATAGAAAATAGCATCTTCAGCGCATTATGCGAATTAGATACAAATATTATACAATTTTGCGCTAAAAAAGCTATTAAATGCAGGAAATGTAAACACTGATGCTGGAGGAACGAAATAATGCAAGTGGCGATGCACATAGAAGAATCACGCATTCACAAGGCGATCGCACTCGAGAATCACACCAACATGGAAATAAATAGAGAATCAATCAAGCAATTAAAGTGGTGTCAATCAAATAAATTCTAGCAGAAATTAAGAAATCCTACATTAATGAAGATTTTCCAGCTCACCTAGGCTTGCCTACCAAGTAAATCAACTCTATAAATTGCAAGAAGGAATTCAAAGTTTGGTGAGCTGGTCGGATGGCCAGAAGACGATCTAAGTGAAGAGGAGCTAAGTCAGATGGTTAGAACCCGATTCATACGAGAAGCAACTGGTGGTGTGTAACGGCCCAGGTTTTCATTCCAATTCTTCAGGTATGTTCGGTTGTTTATTCGGTTGTTTCGTTGGGCCGCTAAGGTAGTTCTAGCCTCCAGGGGTATTTTGGTCATTTTAACCCTATGGGTAGTTTGGTAATTTATCAGCTTTGAGGGTCGTTCTTGCTTTTGACTAGACAGGGCTGGTTTGTGATTTACAGGACTTCCAGTTAGTTGCTTTTGGAAGTTGGAGGCTGTTTTAATTGAAAGAAGCTAAAAAAGAAAAAGGAGAAAATATTGGTTAAAGTTGCCTTCGCCAGGACTCAAGGCTGGTTGGTTTGGACAAGTGGCGAAGAGCCTTCCCTTCCCCCTATTTAAGAACGTTTTTCCCCTCATTTGTGCTATTTTTCTTATTTCTTTCTTCTTTTGTCGAGACCCGAACCTAACTTCACCTTTGCCTTCGCTGATCCGTGTTACAAACCCTAGCCGCGAGACCTCGCCAACATTGCCTCGCTTCGCCCAGCCACCTCGCGATCCCACACGTCGCCAGATCGCTCCGCAGATCACCTTTGCCGTGTAGAGCAACGTCGCACACAGTCGCTCTGTTCGCCCTCGCGATCGCTGTCCAGCGTTTGCCTAGCTCTGCTCATATTTGCCAATTCTAGCTGCAAAGCTTCGCTGTCCAGCCGCGCGCAGTGTTTTGCCCTGCTGAGGTTTGCCACACGTCTCGACTGCGTCGCCAGAAGTGAGTTCTTGCTTCGCCTTTGCCTTCATCGAGGCCTTGCCGCTGAGCTGTTCTTCTCAGTTTTGGGTAACTTTCTCGATCCCCATCTGTAAGGACCCGACCCGAAAAGGGGTCCTAAACCTAGTCCTTAACCAGCATGCATGGAAGTAAAACAGTTCAAATAAAA
>JBBMKA010071267.1:0-15753 GCA_037833695.1 Sechiopsis laciniata | reverse complement strand
GACGGTTTATAGAACGTCGGCTAAGATTTCAAAAACCGACGTTTTAGAAAACCGTCGTATAAAGTTTTAATTGACGATGGTGTTACAAAAACGTCGGCTAAGCCTCTTCCAACGAGGATTTGGCGACGGTTTTTGCGACGGTGAGTTTACCGTCGCATAAGGCTTAGCTGACGGTTTATTGACCTTCGGCGACGTTTTCGACCGTAGGCAAAGACCCCTATCCTTGTAGTGGTCTGATATTACATGATAACATGTGTTAGACTGATATCGCATTGTAGTCTAGCTAGGCTCTATAGACCTTATGGCCATGTTTGAATTACGTGTGATCGGATGGCTCGTTTTGATTTTATGGCCCTATCTCAAAATTAATTGAAAAGAAAGTGGTAGACTTTTTTGTTTTTTATATTTTTGTTCTAGACCTTTTTTTTTTTTTTTGAAATTGTACTGGAATATAGACCATTCTCACAAATTAATTATAAATGTAGGCAATTTTTAAAATATTTACATCCATAGTCATTAATATGTTTTAATATTGTATTATAAATACTCATTAATGCCATTGTATTATAAATACTCATTAATATCGTTATAATTCATTAATACCAGTGACTAAATTTCTTTTGAAAGTGACCATATTTATAAATATTTTTTACATTTGACTAATCTTACAAGTTTTCTTTATATATATAAGGAAATTGTAATGGATGAGTTATTTTAACAAAATAATTGCAATGTAGTCAAATTTTAAAATATTTACATCTATAGTCATCAATATGATTTAATACTGTATTATTAATACTCATTAATACAATAATTATTTATTATTAATACAATATTATTATTAATAATTGTGATTATGATTGCTAATTTTTTTTTAAAAGTGATCATATTTGTAATTATTTTCTAAATTTGACTAATTTTATAATTTTTTTTTTAATTTAATTTAATTTTTATTGCTTTACTCTCCTCATTATTATTAAATCATTCATTCGCTCATTTTTCTAATTTTTTTCTCCATTTCTTATTCAATTTTAACTAGCCAAGTAAACAATTTTCCTTGTATATAACTCCGCGATTTCTGTTATTTTTTTTCAAAGCTTCCATATTATTACTATTTATTTCAAGTGCTAGCCCAACTTGAACTAGAACTATTATTCATTCTAAAAAAAAAAAATACATATATATATATATATATATATATTATTAAGCATACAAATTATTTATATCAAGATAGTTAAACGACAACAAAAAGAGAGCAACAATTATATATTTTGAAAACATATATAACTAAGGTGAATTGGGAATTAAAACGGAATGGTTTTTTTTTTTTTTTATGAGAAGAAAACGGAATGGTATTTAAGCATAGGGTTTATAAATAAAAAGCAGAGGATCAGAAATGGATAATCTCATTTAGACTTGAATGGTATCGCCCTGATCACCGTCTGATGGTACAGAGCTGCAAGTGCTGCCCCGATCAACGGCCCTGCCCAGAACACCCACTGCCCCACACAAACAAATAAACGTAACCTTAAAAATGGAAGCTGAAGGTGCTAATTATGTTTAATTTTAACTTATAAATTAGTTTATTATTTTCACCCACTCTCAAAAGATCTAACCTTTCCCTTTCAAAAAATAAAAAGTTAACGGTCCATTTCATAACAATGTGGCTTTTTAGTTTTAAATTGATGTTTTGTCAGCAATATAATAATTTTGTTTTTTCTAAAAAAAGCAGTATAATTATTGATTTCATATTTCTTAAAAAAACATACGAATTATCAGTCCAATTTTAAAAGTAAAAGTAAGGTTTTGAAAACTTTTTTTTTTTATTTTTTCACTTTTCAAAACTTATCTTGGGTTTAAATATATAATAATAATAATAAAAAAAAAAAAGTCATAGGTAGATATAATATATATGGACTTAACTTTCAAAAACTTATTTAAAAAAAATAATAAATAAAAAACTTTGGCTAAAAAAATTAACTAATAAATATTACTTTGTATCAAAAGAGTTGAGATTAGGTACACTTATGAATAAAGAAGTTATAGGTTTGATCTTCACCCTATATTTGAATTAAAATAACATATCTCAAAAAAAAAAAAAAACTAAAAAAGCATTACATTTGTAGTAATAATTGAAATATTTGTATTTAGAGTAGACAAGTTATTTATTTATTTTTTTAAAGCAAGCACAATAAAAATAAAATATTTATCAAAATATGGCTCAGCTTTATTATTCTTAGATTATAAATTTATAAGAATGTTGAATTAGAACAAGAACTCACATGGTCATGCCAGGCTTGGTAGCGGTTATAAACAAGGGCGGCGCCGAGACTTCTGGCCGGATTAATACCAGTTCCGGTGACCGGAATGGTGGCCAAATGCACCAAAAACACAGCGAACCCAATCGGCAAAGGAGCCAACATCTACAAACACAAAACAAACAATTATATATGATATTAAAATCATAATTAAATTTGGTTGTTTTGATGATTCATTAAGCTGGATTACAGGAACATGGGAATCTCTGGCATTTCGCTTTGCATCCGTGGCGGAAAAGACAGTGTAAACAAGCAGAAATGTGCCCATGATTTCAGCTCCAAGGCCTTGTGTTTCGGAATAGCCTGCATTTACCGTGTTGGCTCCGCCACCGAGCCTTTCGAATTGCCCCTTCTCGAAGGCTTTCACCACGGCAGCACCGCCGATGGCTCCTAGGCACTGCATTATGATGTAGAAGATTGCCCTCGTTAGGGAGAGCTTCCTTGCCAGTACTAGCCCGAACGTCACGGCTGGGTTTATGTGACCACCTACAACATACAAAATTATGTTTATTTTTCTATAATATTTATGAGTGCTTGAGTTCGATAACTATATGACTCTACTACATTATATTATATTGAAATAAGAAATTAATTTAAGATGGTTACACATTTAACAAACTTTTTGTCACTTTATATGCTTTTTGGACACTTTTTGAATGAGAATGTGTATTAAAAATAAATAAATAAATAAAACAAGTTTGTTGAAGAGAGAAGTGAAGATGACCTGAAATACCAGCAGTGCAATAAACCAGAGCAAAGATCATGCCACCAAAGGCCCAAGCAATGCCTTGAACTCCAACAGTGTTACACTTATTAGGAGACTTGGCCACTCCCATTACTGTCAAAACACTCACATAAAGGAACAAGAAACTCGCCACTAACTCTGCAATTCCAGCCCGGTAAAACGACCATGACGACAGCTCCCCCGCCTCGAACAGCGGCGCCGGAGGTGGCTCTCGATAGTCCTTCCCCGCACTTTGGGTCTGAGCCGCTGTCCCGATCGGCTGCCTCTCTTCGAACCTGTTGGCTCCCACTTTCACGTCTTCTTCTCTACCCTCCATTTCTCACCTCAGATCAAGTCAAAGAATGTCTCTCTTTTGAGGTTTAATTTCTTAATGTTAACTTTTTTCTATGAAAATTTAAAGATAGAACATAAAAGTGTAATGGGAATGGGAAGTATAAAAAGGGTTATTATTCTTCTTCGGTAAGTGGATGAGTGAGTTTTACGGTGGTGGGACATGAGTTTTGCGTAGCTTTGATGCAAAGTGTGGTGGGGTCGGTTTTCTTTTTTTTTTTAAATTTTTTTATTTGGAGTTGCTTTCTTGAGAGGTTAAAAAATGGGCTAAATGATGTGTAAATTGTGAATCACATATGAGTTGTTTTAACCATGGGTAGGTTAATTTTGACATGTAAAAAGCACATTATTGATGTGGTGGGATTTTGAGAGAGCCCCTTTATCTTCCCCAAAATTAGACCTTTCCTTGATATTCATGGTTAAGGCAAATCTGAATGAGAAATCACTAAATTTTGAACCACTTAAATTGGTTTACAGTCTTCTTCTTTCTTATCTTCTTAAGCTTTTATATTTACTCATTTGCTCTCTGTTTTTGTGGGTGTATTGGGTTTCAATTGTTGTAAGTAAATTGGAGATGAAGGCCTTCATGTTTGTGGCTCCGTTTAAATTCAATAAGATAGAAAATACCCGTAAATTATGAAGTTGGTATAAAAAGTAATTTTATTCTGAAAAATGTTTGAAAATACTTATGTTATTAAGTTTTTTAATATGAAACGGTTAAAGTTTGGTTTGAAAAATAAAACTTTCAAAAAGTTTAAACTTTATTTTAAAAAAATTTCTCTTTTCGCTAAGTTTTGGATGGAAAATGTAAATGTTTTAATTTAATAATATCTTAACCATTTAATTGGGTTTGTAAAAGATAACATTTACATTTGTTATTCTAATTTATGGATCATTTGTATGTTAGTTCTATTTATGTATCATTTCTATGTTAATTCTGATTATATTGTTAAGTTTATTGAAATGTGGATTTGATTGTTGAAATTAATTTTTTAATGTATGGTTATTTTGATGGTTCTTCACAATTTATTTATGTCAATTCTATCATGATACAATTTAAAATATTTTTTTAAGTAGTACTTGGATTATTTATTTTTAAGTATTGGAGTATTATTGACACAAATCTTATAATTTAAAGAAGAATATTGTTGCCAACTTTCAAAATCAAACGTGCGATCGTGATGTTGAACTGGATTACAATGAATGAAACCAACATACTATCAATTCTTTTGGTAAATTTATGTTTATATTTTATGTTAAAAAACTTAACACAATTATAAAACTTAATGGTTCATTTCAAAATAAATAAATAAAATAAATGGTAACTTATTGAACCGTAAAAAGATCCGAAGTGAAAGAGAGGAATATGGGGGCGTTTGGGCACGTGAGGAATTTCCTCCTTTACCGACACCGTCCAATTTTGAGATCTGAAAATTGGTCTCTTATTCACTGACTCAAAGTCAAACACAACACCAAAAAGATGAGACACTCAACTTTCTGCACACTGTCCTTTCTTCTCATTATTAACCCATTTTTTTTTGTAAGAATATAACTTCTAACTATTTAATTATAATAATAATAATAATTTAAGAGAACTAAAGTTTAATGGGTCCCAAATCCACTTAGGCACGACTTAATTTTTTATAAAAGAAATCGTTTGATTATAAAACATTTAGTTGTTGGGATATTAGTCTATTAGACGGGTGTTTCTCACACATGTAGAAAAATTTTAAAGTACTTGTATTCATAGTCATTAATATATTTTAATATTGTATTATAACTATTTATTAGTATATGTATTATATATTATTGATACTCATTAATATCACTATTATGTATTAAAAATACTCATTAATATCAGTATTATAAGAAATATGTGACAATTTTCATTAATACTAATGACTACATTTTTTTTAAGCGATCGTATTTATAATTAGCTTTTAGATTTGACAGACTAAGTTTTCTCTTATTATTATGTTGATGTTGATTGTAAAATTGTAAGTCCAATGAGCCTCTTAGTTAGACTAGAGTTTTTTTTTTCTTTATATATATATATATATAATGTCTTATGTTTGTATTGTAATAAGTGTGGCACACTAATGTAGTCTCTACAATTTCTATTTTCTAGCATGAAACCTTTCAACACAACAATCGGGTTTTCCTTTCTCTAACCTTTTCAGTAACAATAATCTATCATTAGTTATAAAAAAAAAGTCGTAGAAAAATTAATTTCAAAATAGATACTATGAATTGAAAATCAAGTATTATAATTCTCAAAACTTTTTTGTCCTTATGTTATCCATTCTTATTAACGTTATTATAATTATTAGGTTGAAACATTATTTTTTATGTATTTACTTCATTCTATTTTAATTCTCGTAGGAAGTTGGTAAAATAAATGATAAAATTATGAGAAATACCTAAATCTTCTAGTTTTTCATTAATTTTCCACACATATTTATAATACATTAAATATCAAATATCAAAAGATTTTCTAACAAATCCTAGATAATATCTAATAAATGTTCTAATAAATCTTGGAGAATATTTAATAATATAAAATGCTAAATCTATCAAATCGTAGAGAATATCTTAATAGTATTTATTCCAAACACTTCCCCTCAAGTTAGAGTGCATGTCGCACACGCGAATGCTATATCTACAGTCGATCTTACCGTCAAACTGAATATACCGCTAATAGGATGAGTTATTGCACCACACCAATCGTGCAGATTTCACGAATCATCAAGCTGTCGTTGATCACGTTGCCGAACAGAATATACACTTTAGGATGCATTTTCACACCACAGGAATCATGCGGATCTCTAATTTAGAGTCTACTCATGACTTATGCAAATACCATGATAAAATTATGGGAAAGGCCTAAATCTTCTAGTTTTTCTTTTAGTACAAGTTGGGGGAAGAGGAATACAAATACTGATTCCAGGGATCGACCGTGACCGTGGAGTGGAAATAGATTAACACCAAACCAGATAACCAATCGCGCCACTGACCCATTCAGTTAGTTTTTCGTTAACTTTCCACACATATTTATAATACATTAAATATCAAATATCAAAATATCTTCTAACAAATCCTAGATAATATCTAATAAATGTTCTAATAAATCTTAGAGAATATCTAATAATATAAAATGCTAAATCTATCAAATCCTAGAGAATATCTTAACATTATTTATTTCAAACACTTCCCCTCAAGTTGGAGCATGTAAATACACATGTCCAACTTAAAAACAAAGTCATGAATGCATGCTGCACACACGAATGCTACATCTTCTGTCAATCTTACATTAAACTGAATCTACCGCTAATAGGATGCGTTATTACACCACATGAATCGTGGATTTCACGAATCATCTATTGTTGACGATCACGCCGCCAAACAGAATATACCGCTACTAAGATGTGTTATTGCACCACACGAATCGTGCAGATTTCATGAATCGTCAAAATTTCGTCGATCACGCCGCCGAATAGAATTTACCGTACTAAGATGCATTATTGCACCATACGAACCGTGCAGATTTCATGAATCGTCAAATTTTCGTCGATCACACCACCAAACATAATATACCACTACTAGGATGTGTTTTGCACAATACGAATCCCGTGGATTTAATGAATCATCTAATAACCCATCTCTAATTTAGAGATACTCTGTACCATGATAAAATTGTAAGAAAGGTCTAAACCTTTTAGTTTTCCATTAACTTTCCACACATGTTTATAGCACATTAAATATCAAATCTCAAAAGATCTTCTAACAAATCTAGATAAATATCCTAATAAATCCTAGAAAATATATAATAATATCAAATTTTAAATATACCAAATCTTAGAGAATATTTTAACGATATTTATTCCAAATAATAATAAGAATAAAATGAATGTACATTTGCTTTTAATTTGAAGATCAAATACTAGTATAAACTATTTTTTCAGGTCAAAATATCATTTTGGTCCCTACACTTTAAGTTTTGTTTTATTTTGGTCCCTACACTTTTACAAATCGAAGAGTAGATGTTAGGCACTAACCCAGATTCTAGAAAAAAGATGTCGGACATTTGCCCGACATCTATGCTAGTGATATCGAAAGTGAAAGATGATGGACACTTTAGATGTCGGGCACAACCCATCATCTTTTCTCTTGAATGACATAATAAGAAAATTTGTCATCTTACATTAACGACGACGGGCTCGATTTGCCCATCATCTTAATTTTTCATTGACAGAAATTCGAAACTCGTCAATTTTTTATTTAGATGACAGAAATTATTCATCGTTAATGACAGGCATTTATATGTCTGCCATCTAAAGTGTCCGTCATAAAGAATTATATTTTTTTAAAAAAAATGTATTTTGGGGCCTGTCATTATTTGAGCCTAACATAAAAAAAATTTGTACCTGTATAAAAAAAATTGAATTTTCTTTTCAAAGGTAAATCACACTTAGTTTCGGTCAGAACACTAAGAGCCTGTTTGGCCACTGGGTATAGCCCAGTGTGGCCTAAACCGACAGTCCATACCGTTGTTTGGGGCGCGAGTTTGAGGCATGCGCCTGCTTTCTCCAACCTACCTGTGAAAACCCACCCCGGCTTGCCTCCACCATACACTTGCCTGTCCGAAATTGCCCTGCCTGATTGGCTTTTTTTTTTTTAAAAAATTATAGTACATTTTTTTTTTTTAAAAATCTTATTAGTGTTTTTTGTTGGGCGGATTGCCCGACAGCTTTCTCTTTTTTTCCTTTTAAGTTCTAGAACTTTTCTTTCATTTTTTAAATCTAAGTTTCAATTTATTTTCCTCTTGTTTTTTATGCACACTCTAAAATTGTTTAAATAGAGATTTGAATCCAATATCTCATAAAAAAATAATTAAATACTTTGTCCAACCAAGCTTGTAACACCGTTAAAATTTATTCAAGTTTAAAATAAGTTAATTAAATTTAATATTGGAAACTATTTTAAAATCCATAATGTTTGTTATTTAATTCTCTTGGAGTAATTAAACAATTATTCAAATAAAGGGCTTAAAAGAAAGATAAATATATATATATATATATACTCAATTATGTTGATTTAGTTTAAATAAATTCTTTTGTTCCTTATGTTTATTTAAAGAAATAGAAATTAGGGTTTTATAGTGGTTTTCAAAATACAACTTAAAATGGAAAGAGATTTTGGTGTATAAAAAGAAATGTTTTTATTTCATTTCTCTCCCCCGCATTAAATTCCTCACCAGTCGACAACACCTCCTTTTTCCACTCTCTCTTTTAGATGTGTTAGCCACCAATCCTCTATCACCTCGCCGTCGTGTGTCGTGCTTGCAGCCGTGGGATCGGCTTCAATCCAAAGCGTCTATTCAGCACCTCATCTCAGCTATTTGATCAATCCTTGGCTCCCATCACCATCGTCCACGGGTCCTGCCAGTAGCAAACATGCCTCACTCAGACCCCCAGCTTCAGCGTTTTGCTTCTCCGGCCACCGTGAGCCTCCCAGCGTGTCGTCGCCGTTCAGTCCGTAGTTCCTCTCCGGTGACTGCTGCAGCGAGTTCTCAACCACCATTCCTTCTCCAGCGCTGGCAATTCTTCTCCGTCAAGCCATCCAGCTGCGACAGTTTGGTTTTCGGCGTGTGTCGTCGGAGCAAGCTTCTTTTGTTCCTATCATTTTTTCGATAGCTTCTTCGAGCTGCTCGTCTTGGGTAAGTCTTTTCCTCCATTTTCAGAGTTGTTTTCGAGCTTCGGCACATCCATCAAAGGATTTTTTTGCAGCGAGTTGAGTTGAAACCACCTTAGATCTACTTTCTTTCTTCGTAGTTTTTGGGAGCTAAAGGAGTCCGTTCGAAAATTTGAGACTAGTTCCGTGACCAGGAGAACAAGACAAAGAGTTTGAGGTAAAGTTTGTTGGGTTTGGTGGTGACACGCCACTGCTGGTCGGCCACGCGCCACTGCCACTACTGTTTTCTAGCGACGTGCCGCCACACTCTAGCGTCACGTCGCCAGCTCAGTTTTTCGTCCCCGTTCACGTGGTGAGTTCCTTTTTGGCTAGTTCAGCTTCGTTTGCTCGTTTCGTTGATTTTTACTCGTGTTTCTATGTTTAGGTGCTCTCGAGTTTTACCGTTTTGGCTCGTCGTTTAGATTTTGGGTTCTTGTGGTGTTCTGGTCAAGTCTTCGGGAAGGTAAAGAGCTTCATTATGATTCGGGTTATGTGGCTTAGAAAGCATGTGATTAGGGACATGTTAGAATTTACGGGAAATGGGTGCTTGTTGACTTGTTACATGTTTGTTCGTGCTTGGAACCTCTAGATTGAACTGTTTATTATCTCGTGATAGCATGGAATCGAGTGTAGCTCGTAAACTGTTAAGTCTCTGATTGTTGTGCCCTTGTGATCGTATCATCATTCCCCAATTTGTACCTTTTGCTCGTATACATGATGAACTGCTTATCTGTTTGACTTTTCGATTGACTGGATTGCCTTGTGTTTATGCATGTTTTTATGTTGTTGGTTTCATCTATGTTTGACTGTAAGCGTGCTGAAAAGATTCTATGCTCAGTTTCTCTAATTTGTCGCCTAAGGGTTTGTTCGTAATTTTTTATGTTCAGCATTAAAATAGCTAGGTTTGGTTATAGTGTTTACCACCTAGAGGAGCAGCTAGCTCACCCATTTTAGAACTCGCGCTGCCTGATTAATATCGTGTTATTGTTGTGACTCGCTAGTGCCCTTTAGGAACCAAGCGAGGATATGGATCCTCTTTGCTTCGAGATACGTTATTGGGCTGCACTAACCTACGGGATGACGCTTACATCTGACCAAGGGGTTGGATCCCATCCACGTGTCACATTGTGGGCAGAACAACGAGTTTCTTGGTTGTCAAGCACACGTTGTGGGTTGCACTAACCCTCAGGTGGGTCGGTTGCACTCGCCTAGACTAGGCTAGATCTCGTGTGGCTCTAGTGCTAGTTATATCTCTTTATATCTACTCGTGGAATCTCATATGTTGTGTGCATGGCCCCACCAGTTTACCCACCCACTACGGAAGGGGAGCCGGTCATGCCTTGCTTGACTCGAAACTACTAGAAGGGGCCACTGGGACAGATGAAGGCGGAGAGGAATGCCTGTCGGTGAGCCTGCATGCATTTGTGGGGTTATTGTCTCTAGGCAGGTCAGTCCTCCAGCATGTTGAGGTTAGCAAATGGCGTCCCGAGCCTGAGGTTTAGGGACCCTACAGTTTCCTTCACTCGTGGCTCTCCCTGACAGTGTCATGTCCCGACCTAAGGTTTAGGGATCTTGTGTGGTTCCCTCACTCATGGTCCTCCCCGACAGGGTCGGTTGACTTTATTGGCATTTGTGTATGCCCTGCGGGTAAGCTATCAGAGTTACGCACTGGGAGCGTGGCGGGTCCCTGATGTAGGCCAGGCTACCCCATGGGCATTCGAGTATGTCTCAGTTGGCACGCTATCAGAGTTACGCAGCAGAAGCGTGGTGAGCCCTTGGCAAAGGTCAAGCTACCCCGAGACATTCGTGTATGCCTCTAGGAGCATAGCGTGGCGGATCCTTGATAGGTCAGGCTACCCTGAGACATTTGTGCATGCCTCTTGGAGCACAGCGTGGCGGGTCCCTGATAGGTCATGCTACCCCGAGGCATTCGTTTATGTCTCTACTGATGCAGTTTGGAAGATTTCTGACAAGGTCAGGCTACCCCGAGACAATTGTGTTTGTCTCTTCAAACACGGTATGAGACATGTCCTGACCCAAAGTTTAGGGAACTTGTGTGTTTTTCTCACTCGTGGTCCTACCTTGATAGTGGTCAGATGATTGCTCGGCATTTAGCCATATCTTGCTCACGGCTTGCATGCCGTCGATTGACATTGCTTATTCGTGATCGACTCGGGGGCCGGGTACCATGTGTGAGGCACTTAGCTTCAGTTATCGTATTTTCTAACTTATTTCTATTTGCATGCTTAACCTCATAGTGGGGCTTCTTACTGGGTATATTTCGCTATACTCACCCCTTACATTTTCAGGTACTGATCCATTCTGAGGTGGCTAGGCTGGGAGCTGGATCGATCATGGACACGGGTTCGTCTTTATCATTCTGCATCACTTTTATATTATGTCAAATTTCATGTTTTTAAACTCTGTTGGACTGTATTTGTTTTGAACTATCGAGATCACAACCCTATTTTATATGTTTTGAACTATTAGCTATTTTATCATGATTTTTATGAGTTTTACTTGGAAATTGCATGTGATTATTGAATTGATTTTTACGGATTTTAAATGCATGCACGCGTATAATCCCATTAGAGTATTTTAGGAAGTTTGGTCGTTACAAGTTGGTATCAGAGCTCAAAGTCATAGATTCTGTAGACTTGTTTACGATGTAAACCGTGTGTCCATGATCATCAGCAGTCCAGTAGTCACTAGGTATGTTGAAGTAGGGTAAGGTAAGCAGCATGTTTTAGTTGAAAAATTATTTTGGTTGTCTTTTGTTTTGTGTGATTGTGGATCTTAATTAGGTTTTCTGTGTGTTCGGTTCAGCATCGTGATCTCCTTGTCCTTATATCTTTCGAGGGAGAGTTGCCCAATGGGGTATCTCAGTTCGGTGGGACCAGTTTAGGAGAGAGTTTGTAGAGGCCCGCTTCGCCTCAAGTGTCGCGTCGGAGATAGGGTCTCCCTTTGTCACTCAGAGGCAAGAGTTCCACACCGTCACCACTTATGCACAGGAGATTGTGGGTCGATCTCTTTCTGCATCCGATCCGAGCTTAGAAGAGGGCTAGTCGGGAGTGTACACTCAGCTTCATGTAGCTCGTACTTCTACTGTCCAGATTACGCACCATGTAACCACGCAGACTGCTAGTGAGTTTGGGGCCTTTGGGTGTCTAGGTAGTGCAGCCGGGCACAGGCAGGAGTCTGAGTCTTACCTCGGAGTTCCTCATCCAAGAGACCACTTTGGTCAGGGGAATCTCGACCATGTAAGAAACCTATCCCGCCAGAGAGATCCTTACCAGTTGAGGAGGCGTTTTAGGAGAGGAGGTCTTGGGAAGTAGGGGAGGCAGAGGTCTCGTCGAGGCCATCATCAAGGTCCTTCGAAGGATGCGTTGGAGTGCTGCGGGTGTTTGAGAGTTCACCAGGCACTATGTCTGCCCAAGGTGAAGGTGTGCTACTAGTGTGGCAAGGAGGGCCACTTTGTAGCACGTTGTACGATGCTATTTTCCACTGGGGATTCTTCACACGCATCATCAGCTGCGCTAGTTACTCTAATTGAGCCTGCTCCTCAGACCGACGAGTCTATCGTCGTGTTCACAAGTTCCTTGCTCTTTTCATACCATTAATTTATTTTGTTCAACCTTACGTTCTTCGCTTTGTTATGTGTGCCCTTGATCTCTGATCCATGTTATTGAACGTACTTGTGATTATCCTTTTTGTTGTATGCATTTATATATTTGTCGTTGGTCCATTATCCATATTGTTTGATGTGTCTCTCGGTTGAATTGTCTCACATCCTTATGCTTGGTAAATGTTGACAATGCTTTATCTGTTTCTTCATAATCGTATTGTTCTATTTGTTGCATGATAATTGTTCTACGCTTTTTCGTTTCATAATGACTGTATCACTCTATCTTGTTTGTTCATCATGATCGTATGACCCTATTCATTTTGCATGATCGTATCACTCTGTTTTGTTTGTTCAGCATGATCGTATTGCGGTATTCGTTCTCGCCATGATTGTAAGACCCTATCTTTTCGTTGTGGTCGCATGACTCTTTGAGTTTATCATGTTTGTATTATTGTATTCGTTCTTGTCTTGTTAGTATTCGCTTCATATGCTCATCATGATTGTGCTGCTCTGTTTGGTTTCCATGATCACATTCTGTGGCCTGTTCACTATGTTCGTATCGTTGTAGTCGTTCGTATCACGATCGTATTGCTTGTTTGTTTTATCAAGATTGGATGCTTTATTCGTCTCGTCATGGCCGCATTGTGTTATCTGTTCATCCCGATCGTATCACTATATTCGTGTTTTACCGTGGTTATACCGCTCTGCCTGTTCATCATGTTTGCATTTTGTGTTCTTTTTCATCATAATTGCATTGTTCTATTGTGCATAATGATTTTATGGCTCTGGTATTGTATCAAAATTGTGTTGTCTTGCCTGTTCATTATAATCGTATTATTCTGTTAGTTACTGTGATTGCATTGCACTCTTGGTTCCATTATAGTTGTATTATTGCTTGTTGCTTTGGGAGTTAGAGTTGGTCGGATACATGTATCAGACCAGCTACTAGTGGTTGCTTGATTAGCTTTACCTTGTTCGAGTTTCGTGCCATGTGTGGCATGGTCTGGTTTGTTGATAACCATGCAGTCGATGACTGCCTTTCGAAGAAGGTCAATCTCAGTCCTTCTTCTTTACCTAGCCTCGATTTTAGAGAGCACAGGCTAGGGGACCGCCCTAGTTTGTTTTGTGAGCCAAGTTAATTTGTTGGGTAGCCGCAAGGCATGAAGTCTTGCCCCGTCAGGTTGTTTGTGCTATTTAACCAAAGTGGCGTTTGAGAGTGGTGCCCGCGAGGCGGAGTTTTTATTGCTCATTCCAAGGAAAAGTTGCAGAGTGGTAAGTTTGTTTTGGGGAATGCACGGAGAATTTTGGGAGTGTGAGTAAGTTGTTTTCTCCTCAGTGTTGTGGACTCAGCGGGGTCAGGCTATCAGTCATTTTTGGTGTCGCAGCTAAGTACGAGTTGGTTTTGTTATTTCAAGTTCTTCGTAAGTGTTGAGTGGTTGAGACCTGAATTCTCAAAAAAAAAAAAAAAAGTTCCTTGGCATTCAAACCTTGTTTACCCCAACTCTTGAAAGTTTTTGGCTTAAACCAAACGAACCAAAGTATTAATGATAAAACACTGTTTTGAAACTAAGAATGATGACCATGATGTTTTAACAATTCAAATTGAACCATGTGTCTCTAATGTTTCGATAATTAGAATTTAGTATTTTAAACCACAGTGATATTATTAACCTTGAAGATCCAGTTTACTAAATGAGTTTTAAAGTAGTGCAAAATTCTAATTGGTTGAAATGTTTCGAACAACTAGCATAGTAAGTGTTTTGGTTGAAAAAGTTTTACCTTGATAATTTCAACAATAGAAACAAAGGTTTTAACCAGTGATTCAATGATTGACAATCATGTGGATCTAAGTAACAAGATGAGCTTTAAGTCATTTCAAAATTTTTATTTTGGGTTGTTTAGTAAAAGTGTGTGGTGGCACTAGAGGGTGTATTGGACAACTTGGAGACCAAAGAGGAGATGAGGTGCAGTCTCGTTCTCTAGAGTGTTTTGTTTTAAAATGGCTTTCGGGACGAAAGTCTCTTTAAGAGGGGAATATTGTAACACCCCTAAAATTTATTCAAGTTTAAAATAAGTTAATTAAATTTAGTATTAGAAACTATTTTAAAATCCATAGTCTTTGTTATTTAATTCTCTTGGAGTAATTAAACAATTATTCAAGTAAAGGGCTTAAAAGAAAGATAAATATATATATACACTTAATTATGTTGATTTAGTTTAAATAAATTCTTTTGTTCCTTATGTTTATTTAAAGAAATAGAAATTAGGGTGACCTCATCTCAGAAGTTTGATCAATCCTTGCCACCCATCACCACCGTCTACATGTCCTGGCGGCAGCGACCACGCATCATGCAGACCCTAGCTTCATCGTTTCGCTTCTCCAGCCACCGTGACCCTTCTTGCGTGTCGTCGCCGTTTAGTCCGTTGTTCCTCTTTAGCGACTGCTGCAGCGAGTTCCAGACCACCATTCCTTCTCCAGTGCCAGCGATTCTTCTCCGTCAAGCCAACCAGCCGCGACAGTTTGATTTTCGGTATGTGTCGCCAGAGCAAGCTTCTTTCATTCCTCTCACTTTTTCGGTAGCTTCTTTGAGCTACTCGTCTTGCGTAAGTCTTTTCCTCCCCTTTCAGAGTTATTTTTTAGCTTTGGCACAGCCATCAATGGAGTTTTTCTAGCCAGTTGAGTTGAAACCACCTTAGATCTACTTTCTTTCTTCGTAGTTTTCAAGAGCTAGAGGTGTCCGTTAAAAAATCTGAGACCAGTTCCGTGACCAGGAGAACGAGACGAAGAGTTTGAGGTAAATTTTGTTGGGTTTGGTGGCAACGCGCCGCCACCACTGGCGTTTCTGACAACGCGTTTGTAAGGACCCGATCCAAAAATGGTCCTAAACCAGTTTTTACTCAGCATGCATGGAAGTAAAAGACATATTTTAAATCAAACATGCAAACCCAAATATCCTCATAAGTAAAACATTTTATAAATAAATAGAAATCCTGGCCAGTATTTA
>JBBMKA010071247.1:0-15757 GCA_037833695.1 Sechiopsis laciniata | reverse complement strand
TTTGCACTTTATGTTTTGGAACTGTTTTAGGATGTTGGTTTTAAATACTGGCCAGGACTTTATTTATTTTAATGAAACGTTTGAATTATTCAAGTTCATGTTTTGTATGTTTTTACTTTAACTGGTTTTACTTCCATGTATGCAGAGTAAGGATTAGGTTTAGGCCCACTTTTTAGGTCGGGTCCTCACAAGCCGCTTGCTGATTTTGCAATGTCAGATCTGTTTTCGCCATAAATTCCTTCATCAAGCTTTCTAGCGATGAACCTGGAAATTGCTGGTTATGCTACGATGCATTTGTTTCGTTGGAAAGAGTTTTTCTACCCATAGGGTACATTAAATCCTGGCGAATTACCTATTTTTCTAGATTGTTGTTGAAAACCTTGGTTGCTCGAACTGCCAGCGTTCCGATTGTTACTCCACGAAAAATTGGGATGATTTCTCCATCCTGGATTGTATGTGGTAGAGTACGGATTATTTTGGTGGTTCCCTTAAGCGTAACAGACAGTCGCAGTGTTGAATGGGCAATTCTCGTACAGATGCGCGTCTCTGCACACGACACATGGTTCTTGAGCTTGCATATTTAATTGGTTAATGATGGTGTATACTGTGACTAGCAATGGTATGCATCGCTGAAGCGGTGGCAACATCTGATTCGTGCATTTCTCTCAACAAGCTCGACATTTTCCTCATCTACAATCTTAATTTTGCATTGCTTTCGCTTTCCTGATGGCTTACTGATTCATAGCGGACAGCTAAATGCCTCGTGTGTAATTAGTTCACACTTCACGCAAGTATACGCCGTATGTAGCAAGTAATAAGTAAATTATCGATCTCCACAGGGACTGGAAACTATCCAAGATGATGTTTAGAATTGAATTGTAAATTGCACGAATATGATTTGAGTTGGTTTGGTTTGAAAGCATAAAGATAAATAAGTAGCAGCGTAAAATAGTTATAAAAAATAAGGCTAGACTAAGGTAATTATGGAAATTAGCAATGTAATAGCAAGAAATATGCGGTAAGGGACTATCATACTACGCCTCACAAACTTCCACTTCCGCTTCCGTTAGCATCAAGCCCGACTTCTGCCGCGACTTGATGTAGTTATGAGCCGACGCTAAGTATGTAATAATTACGTGTTTATTCCTAAACTCCGATTCAAAGCATTGCAGACGTAACACTACCTATTAAACATGCAAAATAGACTTAGGTTATTTCCTCTTCCGATTTACAACCTATTAGGTTGTGTGGATGGTCGGTCGACACTTACTATTGAAATTATGCCCCTAATTTACATGCTCTAGATGAACCCTTCCACTTCTTCCTACGACATGCTGCTCTTAGCTTTGCCTAATGCAATTAGTTCATGATACAAATAAAGAACACAAAACATGATATGGAAAACATACTACAATTGTATTACTAAAGTAAAATGTGTCTAACAGAAAATTAAAAGAAAAACATAAAACTTTTGTTGGCCGTCTAGGTCAAGACTCTGAACTCCTCTAAACAGAAAGAACAGAGAAAAGATCGAGCTCCCTCGTCTATTACAAAAACAATCTATTTATAGAGCTTGGTCGTCAACTCTTCGAATCTTCTGAAATGGCAAATCAATCATCGGGATACTTTCCCTTTTTACTCTTGCCAAACATGTTTTTAATTTACCTAAGGCAAGAATCCCGTGATTTCAGCAATCTGTCTCGTAATTTGTCTGGTTAGTCAACTTCACGTTGTCAACCGATTCTTTCCTTATTTACTTAAAGTGCTTTTGGCCCTTGTCTCCCGAGCTTTAGTTGCTTGCAATCGTGTCTCTTGATTCTCAGCATCGCATTGCTCTGCTAGCGCTAACCCTGCAAAAATAGTAATCAGCATAAGCCTTGTGAAATCTGTGCTAAACGTGCAATTTTGGTTGTTTTCAGCATAATAATCTATATCTTACATTTTACTCGCAATAATTCTTAATTAATAAACGCGAACAATGATCCAAAGTTAGGCTAAAATCTGACTCTATTTCAGAGTCATCACTTACAGTATTAATGTAACGGCCTAGGTTTTCATTCCAGTTCCTCAGGTATGTTTCTTCGTTAATTCGGTTGTTTCGTTGGGCCGTTAGGGCAGTTTTAGGTCTTTAGGGCATTTTGGTAATTTTACCTCTAGGGTCGGATTGGTAATTTATTGAGCTTCAGGGTTGTTTCTGCAGTTTACTGAGTTCATGGGTATTTTTGTGATTTGTAGGGCATCAGAGCTAGATTTGGCAATTTGGGAGCAAAGCTTATTTTGGCTTGAAGAAGGGCTTGTTTTGTTTAATTAAAAAGAAAAGAAAAATAAAGAAAAAGGAAAAAAGGTGAGTTTAGAATGGATCAAGCCAGCAGCCAATCTTTCCCTTCTCTATTGACCCTTCCTCTCATTCATTATCTTCTTCTCCTTCTCTTGCCATAAGCACCATCGAGCAACCCTCCCCATCACTGCAGAGAATCGATCGCCATCACCAAGCCCTGGCCGAGCAGCCATTTAGCACCGCAGCCCCGCTCGCCCACACCATCGCCGCCGCACTCAATGCCCAGCCGCAGCTTCGTCGATCGCTGCCTCGCGATCCCGTACGCACACATCCGCAACTGCTTCGTCAATCATAGCCCTAGCCCGTAGCGCAGCCAGCCGCATCGCCTTGCTGACCCAGCCCCTTGCACAGACGCCTATCGCCAACGCCGTCGCCACATCTGCACAGCAGCCCCGCATGCACGCCCTACCATGCACGCTCGCTACCGCAGCCCAGCCGCTCTTCCCCGCACGCATAGCCTACCCGTGCCTTTGCCACAGTCGAGCTTTGTGCTGCCCGAGCCTACCTTCGATTTTGGGTAACTTTTTCCCCAAGCCTGTTGCGTTTGGTTGGCCTAGATAATTACTTAGTTATTTAGTTATTAATTACCTGTTTTTACTATTAGGTTGTGTTCTGTTCATGTTGGTTATCTGCAGCTCAAGGAGCATCGTTATTGTTTGTTCTATTATATTTTCAGGTAAGGATTTCTTGTCGTGGTTGTGTGGACCCTGCATTTGTCATTGATTGTATCCTGGCTATTTGTTATTGCTTTATGAGCATGTGTTAGTGGATAGGACCTTACCTGTTTGTTACTGTTTTATGAACTTCTGTTAGTGGATAGGTTCTTGCTTGCTGGTTTACTATTGTATAAGCACGTGCTAGTGGATAGGTTCTTGATTGCTGGTTTTCTGTTGTATGAACATGTTCTAGTGGATAGGTTTACTGTGACTTGTCTGATAGGACTTGGCATGTAGATCGTTGTACCCTGTATTGTACTATTTCGATTACGGTGGCTGTTATGTTATATGTTGACAGTTGGTATTCTAACAAACCTAATATGCGATACTGTTGTTGGTACTCAGTTAGATCTAGGGTGCATTCTTCTTAGCTAGCTCCCATTAGGATGCGGTCATTCAGAGGCTGAGAGTGGACCAACGTACGTGTCCCCACCGGTCGGGTTTAATGAGAACAGATCTCACCCCCGACAGCCGGCGTGGTGTAGGTTACCACCCCAGCAGCCGGCGTGGTGTAGCTTACCACCCTGACATAAGCCTAGTCTGTGGCCTGCTAGAGCGGGATCCTTTGCTTGGTGAAAGCCTACCTTGGGACGACCTTAGCTTCAAGCTGCCACAGTAGGGTTCCTAGGGGCTCCCACCTATTGTGGATCAGTGGACACCTTCCCGAGTCTTAGGCATGCGTACCTGGATTGGAATAGTTTATGTAGGCCTACATTTATCCAGTTTGTAGCAGCATGCGGTGTGCACATATCTGCATTAGATGCCGGGAGGAGAGCTCTCTCGGGCTAGTGTGTCAGTACACCCTTCCGTTCAGTTTAAAGCCAGACACTTGGGTACTCTCCCAAGTGTCCAGGATCAGTATAGCGAGCTAATCATCTTAGCCGAGGGTTAGAGACTCTCGAGGTTCCGGAGTTATGTTGATAACCCATTCTAAGATCTGAGGTGGATCTCTTAGCTGAGAGTTAGAGATTTTCGAGGTTTGAGAATATTGTTGTTGGACTTGTTGTGAGGTTACCTGCTTGGTTGTTTGACTTGCTTGTATGCTAGGATGCTAGATGATGTGACTTGCGTACTGTACCCCAACTGGGAATTCTTACTGAGTGTCTTTGTACTCACCTTATTTCTGTGGTTTTCCACTAGGTAACTTGGGACAATACCGGGACGGCAAGAGGAGAAGCTGACGGATCATGGGAGTCCGCTAGTATTTTACTCTGTTGTTTTCTTTTGTTCAACATGTAGTTGGGAACGAAGTTCCTCTTAGGAGAATTTATTTCATGAATGTTTTAAATAAATCTCTGGCCAGAGGCTTTAACTTGTTTTGGATAATATTTATGTTTGAACTGTTTACCCTTTTGGAAATGTTTAAGTTCCTTTCATGTTTTACATCTATCTGAATGATTTTAAATTCATGCATGCTGAGTAAGAACTACTTTTAGGACTATTTTAGAGTCGGGTTCTTACACTTAACAGCTTTGCTTCGCTGATCTTTCCACTGGCTACTGTTATTGGATATTTTCTCTATGATCTGATGGGCTTCATTATATGTTTTTATCACATATCTCTCTATTTCCTGAATCGTCCATGACTTGCTGTGATCCTTCGCTCAAGCCTCCGTAAAAATGCTTCAACTGCAAGCAAAAAGGAATTTCGTGCTATGGACAGCAGCAAACGATACCTTTGAATCGGTCTCATGCTTTGGCGATTGGTTCGCCCTCTTCTTGTTCAAAGTTCATGATTTCATTGTGAATTTTACTTGACTTCTTCGGAGGAAAATATTTCTTCAAAAATTTCTTTGCGAGATCGACCCATCTAATATTATCGACGTCCTCAATATTGCTCAGCCATTCTCTAGCATTCCCACCAAGTGAATGAGAAAATAGACTTAGCCTTAACTCGTCTTTGGTTGAGTTAGGAATAATGAGCGAGTCACAGATGTCCATGAACTCCCTCAAATGCATGTGTGGGTATTCAATCGGCAGGCCGTAAAAATGTCCTATGTTGTTTAGCAACGTGGTCATCATCGGTTTTAGCTCAAACACTCTAGCCTGGATATCTGGTCTAATGATTCCTCTTTAAAGCACTGACACATCTGGCACGATATATTCTCTTATTGCTCTATTCCTATCATCATGATAGGATCAACTTGAAACTCATCTGCTTGTTCATTGGCAGGTCTGTTTGGCTATGGTTGCTTCGCCTCAGCATTTCCACAGGGTATATTTCCTTGGTTTGCAGCCATTCTTCTTTCGGTGCAAAGTGCGCTTAGCTCTAGATCAAAGGGTATTTCAATTTTGCGCCTGCGCATACACTCACGAACTCCTACAATGGACAAACACAGATTAGCTTGGTCTTTGAAAAACTACTCTTACAACACCTCTAAGATATGAAATAATTAAACAAAATCCCCAGCAACGGTGCCAAAAACTTGTTGGGTGTACGGGGTCACGCAAAACTATGCCGGTGAATCGCTTCAGTGAAATGATAACGAAATGAATTAATATGCGTGCCTAGACTTAAGATGTGCAAGTATACACAGTCTTATTGTAGCAAGTTTTAAAGTAAAGTATAGGTCATCTCCACAAAGATTTTGAGTTCTTTCAATTCTAAGTTAAAGTGAGAGTTGATTGGTGGGATAAAAGTTAATTTCAGCTACTTCTAAGTTCGCGGAAAAGTAAATAATGAGCGAAACAACAATATGCTTGATATTTGAAATCATAAATAAAGCAAATAATTTAGGTGGAAACTTAGACAGATTAAAATGTATTGGAGGGAGGTTAGGACTTTCGAGTAATTACGCTGCAGCCATAAAGTGTTATGGTGAGAAGCAAACTACTAATTTGCTCTAACACAAGCTCTCTCGAGCTCTAGCATATAAATGACATCGAGCCAACAACACTAGTAAAAACCTTATCTCTAAGAGTTCTTCAAATTACAAGTAAATCTTAATAAACTTAGTGTATGACATGCAAGTTTGCTCTATTTCCTTTCTCTCGAAAGCGAAACAGAGTTAATACAAATGGTTAGCTAGACGAAATGTATTTTAAGTTAACACAGCATGCATTTATAGTTCCTCATCTCTCTACCTCTTCGCTACAACGAACTACCCTACTTACCTATTTTCCCTCTGATGACAGACTTAGCTACTCATAATATAAAGAAAGCTTGAAACAACAATGGAAATAGCATTCAACTTCATTTAATCACTTGAAATGCGTAAAATTCACTACAAGAAAGTAAATAAAAGCTAGAGTTAAGAAAGGGTCTAGTCAGAATCACTGAAGCAGCAACTCTGAGCAGTTTCGGCGATCTACAGAAAATAAAACTATCTATAAAACTACACTGGAAATAACTGGAAATAGACAACAACGAACGGCACAAAGCTCCGGGCAAAACGTTCCGGCATAGATAAGGCCATAAACAAAGAAAACTAAGCTAAGGTTGATAAAAAAAAAAAATTTTAAAAAAAAGGGAGAAAACTTGACAGAAAATTGATCTCTCAATCTCGGCTCCGTTTGCAATGAAGATGGGGTTGGCTATTTATACCCCAACCAACAAGCTCTAACCCACGATCCTCTATTCTGCCTGCTCCACTTCTGACATTCTCTGCTCCACATTCCGCGTCACCTGCTCTTGCCAAAGCGGTTAAGAAGCGACGGCTAGGATTGAAAGCACTTTTCATGAATCTTTACACACATCCTCATTTTGATAGTTCTCTAAGTGCCAATCTTTACGAGAATTGTCTTCGCTTCAGCGAGGCTTCCGTCGCCACATCATGATTCGCTCCATGGAATGCTGTAGCAAACAAGAATTATCAGTCCTATAAAAATCAAAACTTAAGATTTATACATTCATACACATTAGCTACAACAAACTTCTAAAATGACATCCTGAACAGAAAACTAAAGGATAATTTACTTTTCCCTAAAACATGATGCTACAGCGAAATTGCAAGCAAATTCTTGATTAAAAGTAGCGAAGTTCAAGTGAAAGATATTGTCTTAAGCTATTTAACTCTCAATTATTTAGAGTTATTAATGGCCAAAAAGCCAACAAATATCTCCCCAACATTACTAACTTTTACTAACATTTTGACTATTTTCTGCTTATTTTTAAATTTTCATCATTATCTTATCAACTATAAAATAGTTTATTCATCAATAAAATTATAATACTGTATAAGTTATTGAAAGGGTCAGTGACACAATGGTTTCATTGTTTGGTTGTAAATCAGTTCAATACCATGGTCACAGTTTCAATTCTGGAAATCGATATATGTCTCTCATTTATTTGAGAGTAGTGATATCTTCTACTATTTTTGTAGGACTAATTGTCTGATCTTAGAATATTTTGTTGTTAATAAAAGTCATAAAAAATTAATTCATAAGTAGGTGAGCTTCATGAATTGTACTTATATCATTTTGATTGGACGCCGAAAATTATGTTTGGTTCAACTCTAACTCCAAATTAATTGAAATCTAGATTTTCAACCTATTATTTAAGAGTATCAAAGAGTTTTAAAAAAAACCCATGGAAACAAAAAAAAAAAAAAAAAATAGTAATATATTATATATAAAAAGTAATAAAGAGAATATATATTAAATGAATTAAACAAAAGGATTTTTTTTTTTTAGATTGAATTAAACAAAGATGGAAGAAAGGAAAATTTATAACTATATCTTTAATAAGGAACATTGAAAATAAAAATTGCAACAATAGGGATTGAACCTATGATGAAAATAATATAGGCGAACCAACCACCACTATTCCACATAATTTATTGTTTAATTTTTAAAATTGTATATGATTATATTAAATTTAAAAAATTTTGGGCCTCACTAGTCTCGAGGCAGGTCCACCACAGCGGTTAATAATGATTCTTTAAGGCAGTTTTAGTAACAAACAAATTAGGATTTTTCTTAATTAATATAAAGTTGAATATTTTTGCTAATTATTCTAGATTTGGCTAACAGGGTAATATTTTATACTAAAATGGTTAATCATCTAAAGTACTCTTATTTTTATTGAGTTCAAAATAATGTAACCTCTTCACAAATATTTTAATTAATTATTCTCGAGAAAACTAAAATGTTTGAGTACAACATATAATTAAAAAAACAACTAAATTACAAAACTCATCTACTTAATTATCTTCAATTTTTATATTATATTACTTATGAATTTATATATATTAATATTGTTTCATATGTAATTATGTTGATAGATGTTCTTTAACATCTTTTTTTTTTTTTTAAGGATGTTCTTTGACATCCGAATATTTTATTTTATTTTACTCAAACACATTAATAATAATAATTATTATTATTATTTATCTAACTGTTTTAAATTCGTAGGTTTTGTTAAATTTGAGTATTTATTTTTTTGGTTATTTCTAAATTTTCAAATTAGCTGATTTATTAAATTGTTTTAATGTTATAAATTCACAAAAAAATAAAATAAAATAAAAAAATAAAAAATAAAAAAAATAAAGAAGAAGAAGAAGAAGTATTCATTTAATAGATTTAACATTTTATCTAGTTTTTCTCATACCTTTTAAGTTGTATTTTTCATCAATATAATCACTTTGAATCATTTTAACAAATAAAAGAATATTACAATATGACTCTCACATGTACAACGTAAACAACAGCCAAGACTTGTGTGTTTTTATTAATCAATAGCAAGATACAAAGAGTTATCTTTAAATAAACCAAGAAAACTTGTACAAGTTTGAGAGAGGCTAAGAGAAAATCATTCAAGAAGCGAGAGGCTTGACTAAATAGCAGCACAAAAGGAAAAGAAAATATAAAACAATCATTTAATTGTGGCCAAAAGATGTTCAATGGGTGAAGAGGAATAGATAAGTAGGAGTAGGTTGTACTTAAAGATGTGAAAAATCATGATGAAGATGAAAAAAATATATAAAACTATTATTTAATGAGGGGAATTTGGGTGCAGCCAAGGCTCCACCCCACCATGAAGTCACACATATGTGGCGCCTCTAGTGCCACACATCTCATCTTTTTTCTTTTTTCTTTTTTTTTAAGAAAAAAAAATTGTGTGAGGCTGCACCCAAATTGCCTTCTTACTTAATTGTGGCTAAAAGATCTTCAATAGATAAATTAGGAGTAGGTTGTACTTGGAGATGTGAAATAGTGATGATATTAATTCTAGCACAGTTTTCACCATTAAAGCCATTACATTTTAAGTTATTGTCATTAAGATGATGTATACCGTTTCCAACCGTTTGTTGGACTGAAATTGTAACGGCCCAGTTTTCCATTTCGGTTCCCCAGGTTTGTTCAGTTGTTGTTTCGGTTGTTCGGTTGGGCCGTTAGGGCAGTTTAAGCCGTTAGGGTCATTTTGGTAATTTTGCCTTCATGGGTAGTCTCGTAATTAATCAAGGTTTCAAGACGGTTCTGTTAAATGCTGAGTTCAGGTTTTTTATTTCAGTTTCAGGTCCCTAGAGATAGCTTTGCTTTTGGGAAGTTTGGAGCCTTTGTTTGATTAAATAAGAAAAAGAAAGAAAAAAATGACCTCGCCAAGACTCGAAGCCGAAACTGCCTGAGGACACGTGTCGCAATTCCGTGGAGCCTTCTCTTTTGCCGACACTATAAATACCCAGCCTTTTCTCCAATTTCACCTTTTTCTCATTTTCTCTCTTTTCTCCCAAATCGCCAAATTCACTTTTCCTCCCTCCTTTGTCAAAAAACCCTGTCGCCTTCGCCAAGCACGAGCAGCTGAGTTCGCTAATCTAGGCGACTCCTTCCTCTCTCATTCGCCAATCGCTTCGCCATAGCCGCACAGTTCCAGTCGCGTCGCTGCTTCGCCTCGCTCAGATCCCCTTCGCCTGCGACCGCCAACGCTTGTTCGCTTCAGGTATGTCTCACCGAGCTCTTCTCGCTCCCTGTTTGGTTTTCTGTCGCCTGATTCAAGGTCTCTCGCTCCGTTCATTTTGTAGTTGAGTCCGCGGAAGCCAGGGCTGAGTCCTTGTCTGTTCGCTTGACAGAGCTAAGCGTCTGTGCAGGTTCGTCTTCAGAGTTCGCCCCAGCTTTGAGTTGTGTAGCTAAAGAAGGTTTGTCCTTGTTTAGTCAGTTGGTTGTTAGACCGTCTTTACAACAGTGTGTGTCTAGGGTAGTCGGAAGGACCCTAAGCTTGTGGAGATCCTTGCCAGAGCTCAGTCAGACCTAGACAGTGAGTTTTCAATTGCTCGGTTAGAGCGTTATGGGCAGTTGCCAAGCCAGGGTTAGTTTCGCGATAATCTTTGAGTTGGCCTGAGGTGTAACTTGGGTTTTAGCTTGGTTGTATCTAAGCGTTGCTTTGGAATGATTGTGGTTTCAAGTGGAGATTGTCTTCTCAGCGCAGTGATTGTTTAACACTTTTGTTTGGACGCGACCGTTTAGAGGTGTTAGTGTTTTCTGTCCTTGGGTTGTTCCTTTTGGTAAAGAGCTGCAATTCGGTTGTGAGTAGATGAAAACCTTTGTCCTTGAAAGAGTTAGAGTTTGTGACTGTTAAGCTTGAGTGTTGGTAGTTCTACCGACAGATGGTGAATGGTTAGTTCAAGAGCCTTTGTTGACTTGTTAAAAGTTGTTTGACCTTTTGAGGTTTTGGACGTCCTCTTGTTTCAGTTAAGGTTCGTTGTTGTACAAGGCGTGTTAGTTCCAAGTCTTGACTGGTGAGAAAGCCTTGCTAGTTGTGTCTTGCCTGACCTTAGTGGGTCGTAGTTTGAGGATTTTGTTTTAGCAGCTTGTTAGTGATTAATCAGGTTGTTTCATGTTTGATGCTTATGGCTGCGTGGGACTTTAAGCTTTAAAAGGAGGAAGTCCTTTGGACTAAGGGGCTTGCTGCGTTGCAGCACAGGTTAACGTAAGCCAGTTCGACAGTTCCGGAGGGGACGAGCGGTTGAGTAGTGTATAGGGTCAGGTTCAAGTTGTTTTGGTTTGCGCTTAATGCAGCACGGTAAGGTGTTTGGTGGATGCTTCTCGCCAGCTGAAGCCCTTTGAGGAAGTTTACCCGACTCATGTTGTGGAGTTGTCGGCGGTGCTTTTGCACTAAGAATTTTGGAGGCACCACCTGTGTGGTGTGAGGATTCAGCTTTCTACAGATCACTAGAGCCTTAAGTACTTCTTCACTCAGAAGGAGTTAAGCACGACACTAAGGAGGTGACTTGAGTTAGTTAAGGACTACGGCTGTGAGATATTGTATCACCCCGAAAAGGCCAATGTTGTGGCTGATGTGCTAGGTAGAAAGACGTCGTACTTCGCAGCTTTGTTGAGTTCTCAGGTTCATTGTGGAAAGAGTTCGAGCGAGCTGGCATTGCAGTGTTGTTAGGAGAGGTTACTGCCAGGGTAGCCCAGTGGACAGTTCAGCCGTCGTTTAAGTAGAGGATCATTGATGGCCAGCTGAGTGATCTCAAGATGAAAAGGTTGGTTTGAGAGAGAGGTCAGGAAGATGGAGATTTTGTTTCGTTCTAGCACCAGACGGAGGTTTGAAGTTTAAAGGTCGGGAGTGTGTCCCAGCTGACGCCGGACCGCGAGCCGAGTTACTTGAAAAGGCACGTAGCTCTCCGTTTACTTGGCACCTAGGAGGTACCAAGATGTATCAGGTTTTCAAGTAGACGTCTGATAGATGGTTTTGAAAAGAGAATTTTTACTGAGTTGTTAGCTGGTGTCTCACTTGTCAGTAAGTGAAGGCTCCCAGATAGAAACCAGCAGGTTTGTTGCAGCCATTGGGTGTGCCACAGTGGAAATGGGAAGAGTTTTTGTTGAATTTTATTTCTGGGTTGCCGAGGACGCCGAGAGGGTTTACTCAGATCTGGGTTATAGTGGACAGGCTGACTAAGAGTGCACATTTCATCCCCGGTAAGGTTAACTATACCGTGGAGCAATGGGCACAGCTGTTTATGGATCAGATCGTCTGGTACCATAGGGTGCCGATGAGGATTGTTTCAGATCATGACTCTCGGTTCACTTCACGCTTTTAGTGAGCGCTCCATAAGGGTTTGGGAACCGAGTGCAGCTTCAGTACTACTTTTCACCCTCAGACAGATGGTCAGGTAGAGAGGGTGAACCAGATTCTCAAGGTTATGCTACGAGTTGGTGTTGTAGTTTTCCCAAGCAGTTGGGATCAGTGCCTGCAGTTGGTTGAGTTGCCTACAATAATAGTCACCAAGCGACGATTCAGATGGCTCCGTTTGAGGCATTGTATGGTGAGCGGTGTAGGTCTCTAGTGTTTTGGGAAGAGGCTGGTGACAGACAGGTTTTGGGGCCTGAGCTGTTACAGATGACTAGCGACGTAGTGCAGAAGATTAGGACTCGTATGATGACAGTGCAGTGTAGGCAGAAGGGTTATACCGATGTTCAGCATAGAGATTTGGAGTTTGAGGTTGGCCAGCAAGTTTTTCTGAAAGTAGCACTGTTGCGTAAAGTTTTAAGGTTTAGTAAGCGGAAAAGTTGAGTCCCCAGGTTTGCAGGACCCTTTGAGATCCTAGAGCGGATCGGATTCGTGGCTTATCATTTGGCTTTGCCCCGTCATTGGCAGTAGTGCACAACATTTTTCCCCGTGTCGTTATTTCATCAGATTGTGGCAGATCCTTCTCACGTTGTGGACTTTGAACCGTTAGAGCTGTTATAGGTTTTGAGCTTCGAGGAGAGGCCAGTGCAGACTTTAGCCGGGATTGCAAGATTTTGCATAGCCGGGAGATTAACTTGGTTAAGTTCAGTGGAGGAATCAGAAGACAGAGGAAGCTACCTGGGAGTTTGAGGTTGTTAGGGACTTTTGCCCGAAGTAGTTTTAGTCTTCGGGACTTTCAGGGACGAAAGTCATAAAAGGAAGGAGTATTGTAATGGCCCAGTTTTCCATTTCGGTTCTCCAGGTGTGTTCAGTTGTTCGGTTGGGCCGTTAGGGCAGTTTGAGCCGTTAAGGTCATTTTGGTAATTTTGTCTTCAGGGGTAGTCTCGTAATTAATCAGGGTTTCAAGACGGTTCTGTTAAATGCTGAGTTCGGGTTTTTTATTTTGGTTTCAGGTCCCCAGGGATAGCATTGCTTTTAAGAAGTTTGGAGCCTTTGTTTGATTAAATAAGAAAAAGAAAGAAAAAAATGACTTCGCCAGGATTCAAAGCCGAAACTGCTTGAGGACACTTGTCATAATTCCGTGGAGCCTTCTCTTTTGCCGACACTATAAATACCCAGCCTTTTCTCCAATTTCACCTTTTTCTCATTTTCTCTCTTTTCTCCCAAATCGCCAAATTCACTTTTCCTCCCTCCTTCATCGAAAAACCCTGTCGCCTTCGCTAAGCACGAGCAGCTGAGTTCGCCAATCTAGGCGACTTCTTCCTCTCTCCTTCACCTATCGCTTCACCACAGCCGCACAATTTCAGTCGCGTCGCTTCTTCGCCTCGCTCAGATCCCCTTCGGCTGCGACTTCCAGCTAGCCTGTTCGTTTCAGGTATGTTTCGCCGAGCTCTTCTCGCTCCCTGTTTGGTTTTCCATCGCCTGATTCAAGGTCTCTCGCTCTGTTCATTTTGTACTTGAGTTCGCGGAAGCCAGGGCCAAGTCCTTATCCGTTCGCTTGACCTAGCTAAGCGTTTATGTAGGTTCGTCTTCAGAGTTTGCCCTAGCGAGCCATTCGTTCACGTTACCTCGCGGTTTCTCGTCCATTTCATCGAGACCATACTCGTTCGCTTGTCCGAGCCGATTCTTCGTGACACGTCCACTTCTGTCTTCACTCTAGCGAATCCTTCGCCTTAGCAAGACATTCACCAGCAGCTCGCCTTTGCCTTCGCTGAAGCCTTCTGCCGAGCCTGTCTTCTCTGTTTAGGGGTATGGCTTTCCGAGCCTTGTGCCTTTACCAAGTATCGCTTAGCTAATAGATATTAATTGTGTGCTTGTTAATTACTATGCCTAGGTTGTTACTCGTATTGGTTTTCTGCAGCTCAAGGAGCCTAGCTTTGTGTATTCTACTGCTTGCTTTCCAGGTAAGGATTTCCTTGCCGGGGTTGTGTGAACCCTGCGCTTGACATTGATGGTTTCTTGGTTGTGTGTTACTGTTTTCTAAGCATGCTAGCGGATAGGAGTTTGAACGTGTTTCTGTGTACTGAATCTGTTAGTATATAGGCTTGCCTGCTTACTGCTTGTGAATATACTTGTTAGTGGATAGGATTGTATGACTTGTCGGATAGGATCTGGCATGTAGATTTATGTACCTTGGGTTGCACTACTATTGTTGCAGTGACTGTTTTATCTGCGATTATATTATGCTGTATATTATTGTGCAATGTTGTTGATGTTGAACTCTATTAGCCCTAGGGTATTCCGTAGCTAGATCCTGTTAGGTTGTCATCATCTAGAGGCTAAGAACGGACCGACGTATGTGTCCCCACCGGTCGGGCTGTGAGGACGGATTTCTTACCCCCGATCGCTAGGTGTGGAGTAGCTACTACCCCGGCATAAGCCTAGTTTGTGGCCTACCTTGGTTTAAGCCTACCTTGGGACGACCTTTAGCTTCAGACGTTGAGTGTGATTCAGGCTGCCACAGTATGGTGCCGAGGGCCTCCTGCCTGCTGTGGATCAGTGCTCACCTTTCTGAGTCTTAGGCATGCGCATCTGGACCGACATAGTTTGTGTAGGCCTACATTTATTCAGTTTGCAGGAGCATGCGGTGTGCGCTTATGTGCATTAGATGCTGGGAGGAGAGCTCCCTCGGGATAGTGTATCAGTACACCTTCCTTCCAGTTTAGAGCCCGAAGCTTGGGTACTCTCCCAAGCGTCCAGGATCAGCCTAGTGTGCTAGTCATCCTAGCCGAGAGTTAGAGACTCTCAAGTTTCTGGGGGTTATTTTGATAACCCACTTGGAGATCCGCAGTGGATCCTTAGCAGAGAGCTAGAGACTTTCGATGGTTTGAGCATGCTGTGTTTGTACTTATATTGAGACTGCCTTGTTTTGTTGTTCTACTTATATGCTAGGATGCTAGATGATGTGACTCGCGTACTGTACCCCTGTTGGGGATTCTTACTGAGTGCCTTCGTACTCACCCTTATTTCTGTGGTTTTTTTCCACTAGGTAACTTGGGACAGCATCGGGACGGCTAGAGGAGGAGCTGTTTGATCATGGGCGTCCACTGTTTTGATTTTTATTTTGTTGTCTTAATTTAGCATGCAGGATAGTTGGGTATAACTGATTTCATGTTTTAATCTTGTTTTGAATAACTCTGGCCAGAGGCTCGAATATGTTTTATCTCATGGACCGTTTTGAATGAATAAACAGAAAATTGTTTTAATGGTTGGTTTAAAGCTTAAGTTTGACCGTTTTATAATCTTGCATGTTGAGCGAGAACCGGGTTTAGGACTATTTTAGAGTCAGGTTCTTACAGGAATAGGGTGGGAAAGGAAGGGATCCCTTTCCACCGTTTGGCCCACTAAGAAAACCTTTCCCGGCCCAGAAGAAAAAACTCAGACCGTAAAGCCAGCTTTTCCAGCGCGTGCGTGCTATACTTTTTCTCTTTTTAATTACTATTATTATGTTGGAAAATATCAAACGTTTCATTCTTCATTGAGTATAAAACTTGTATTCTCCATTAATATGGTATATTTAGAAAATCACATACGTTTTCCAATTGGTATGTTAGAAAAAATGTTTGTGAATTTCTCTCAAGTTTATGAGAAATATTTATGAAATGTGAGTTTCACTTCTCTAAAATTTATGAGA
>JBBMKA010071236.1:0-15761 GCA_037833695.1 Sechiopsis laciniata | reverse complement strand
GTTTTCAACTACTAAAAATAGCTACTCATTTTAAATACATCCAAACAAGATTTTGATTCTAACTACTCTACACAAAAATTACATCCAAATGAATTTTTGGCACAACTTTCAATTTTTAACTCTTTAATCTAAATCCTACCTAAATATGTCAAACAAACACCCTCTTAGTGAATGTATTATCAAATGGACCCCTAGCTTAACGAAGAAAGAAGTAATTTTTTTTTTATTAATATTATTATTATTATTTTTACAAAGAAGAAGATGACTTTCCTATAGTCATCACCAAAAATAAAAAAGAAGATGACTCTTCTATAATCATCACCACAAACTTTCTTTTAACACCATTATTTTTTTTGAAATTTTCAAGGTGATGGTGACTATACTAAAGTCATCACCGCATAAAGACAAAAAATTAAACCCATTTTGACAATAAGTTTAAGAAATGACCTATTTTAATAGTAAGTTTTTTCAAAGACCCATTTTTACAATTAACCCACAAAAATATGAACACTTGAAAAGAAATGAAATGACCCATTACTCAAATATCTCCATAAGCTGCAAATGATCAATTGATGTGTGGTTCAACTTGTAAATACCTCAACTTCAAATTCTATCCATAACAATTTCCTGCCTTATAACAAAGTTTAAACTCAGAGACATTTAGATCTACCTTAAAACAATTAGATGTGAAGCTAGGAACTCCATGTACAAGATGATTTTTTTTTTTTTAAATTCTACAACAATATTTAGAAGTTAGAGAATTCAAACCTTATTGGTTAAAGATACATGTCAATTATCGGCGAGTTTAATTCAACAGCAATATTTGGAAGTTAGAGAATTAGAACCTTAGACTTATTGGTTGAAGATATATGTCATTACCGTTGAGCTAAAATCACTTTGACAAGTTGTAGAAGTCAGTGGTGATCTAGAGAAGGCTAACTAGAATTGTTAGCAGCCAATTTGCAAAACTTAACAGTTAAGGGTATGTATCAATTACCGCTCAGCTAAACTCACTTTGACGAGTAGTACAAATCGATGGTGATCCAGAACAAGAATTGTTAGCAGGCAATTGGCAAACTTACTGGTTGAAGATACATGTCAATTACCACTGAGCTAAAATCACTTTGACGAGTTGTACAAGTCAATGATGAACTAGATCTGTCAGCAGTCAGCCAAAATGTGGGATAGAGGAATTCAAACAGAGGAAAGATTGCTAAGAAGGAGCTCTCACAGACACAATAAGAAGAAAGTAAAATTAAAAAAGGTACAAATTATCTGATACAACATGGGTTTCTATTTTAATGAGGACCACAAGAAAGAATCTAAAATCTCCAAACTCAAATCCAGAAGATACTCTTACCTCCATTTATAAACTAGAATTTATTCCTACTAGGACTTCTAATTCCTCCTATTATTCCCTCTAGGATGGCACATTGTATCGTGTCGAATACTGATCTTGTTTTCCTAAAAGTTCCTAGATTGCACCTAAATTACTCACCATTAGCCATGCAGCAGCTTGATATCGGTACATATTCGTCGTCGAATCTTAGGAGTGCATCCTTGGAAACTAACTTAGATTTTGTTTCCAAGTTGACACGACTGAGGATGAGAATGTAAAATGCTGCCATGGAGTTGAAGAGGCCGTTTGCTTACCACCAGTCATGCCTTTGACATGGCTCGTTTAGTAAACGAGGTCGGTCTAAACAAGCGTACACGACCAGCAAACCTAAAACGAGCAAAGAGATATCGCGGTTGAAAGATGCTTTTCTCATTTCATTGATAAATGAAAAAAACAGAAGATTCCGAATACCAAAAGGAGAATACATAAAAAGACTTTTATAGGATAAGAAAATGCAAAATTGAGAAACGGCAAAAACAACTCCTAAAAGGAGCAAAAAGAGCTCCAAAACAACAAAGCAAAAGTTTCAGAAAACTCACCCAAATATAATTGTAATAGCTAGACTTTCTTTTTCAAGGTTGTGGAAAATGAGTGCATGATATAAAGTTTATGTCAGAGAAGATTAAGCAGAAGCGTTCTTAAAATGATATTGCATTATATAGACAGATGATATGCACCCACAAAATACATACATACATACATATATATATATGAATACATATATGTATATACATGTATATATATATGTATATATATATATACTGATTTTCTCACAACTTTTAAATTTCTAATCAAATTCCAAAAACTAGTTGAAAACTAGTTTTCAAAGCTTGGCTTGAGTTTTGAAAACATATAAAAAAAAATTAGATAACAAACATGGAAGCCATAAGTGGAAGTAATATTTATGGACTTAAGTTTCAAAAATAAAGAACCAAAAATCAAATGAGTATTAATGGAGTCTTTGCCTTTTGTCTTTTTACCTTTTTGTACTACAAAATTAAGTTTATAAACACTACTTCCAAGTTCTACATACAACTTTTTCTTGCTTTATCACCTTTTTCTTTTATATAATTAACAGGAAACTCTTCATCTCCAGGTTCTTTTTCTTCCCAAGAAATAGAATAATAAAACCCTTTCACCTTACTTAATCCAGATTAGTGTTTTTAAGGATTGTGAAAAGCTTACTACAAAAACTTGCAAAGAAACAGGCACAATTATAAAAAATAGAAACAAAAAATAATCTTGTTTGTACCAAGCAGAAAAAGATGGAGATAGTGCAGACACGTCAGCATAAAGAACGTAACCATAGCAGCTTTGCATAAATAACAGAACATATTAAACATATGTACCACTTACAAAGAAGTGAAAGCGGAAGTTGATTCCTAACGAAGATCATGAGAATCAGATAAGCTTAAAATAGCAGTGCCGTTCTGATATGGCTTTATCTTGGAATCTTCCTGTTCGTCTATAATGCCATATGTGTCCTCAAAAAGTTGCTTCCGAAGAACACCGTGCAAACGCCCAAAGAGCTGCTTCTTTAATGCTTCATACGCCAGGTCCAACCTCTCCAGTTGTTCCATGGCATTTGCATTGTACATAAACAGACCATAGTAAAGATCAAAGCTATCTCCAGCAGTGTTTGACACCAAGTCCAACAATGTTTTATAACCTTTGGTGTTAACTGGTGTAGAGCTCACACTCAACTTTTCTAATACTCTCCCCATTGTATGAGTAATAAACTGTGACCCTGCTGCATGCCGGTCGTGATCATAGCACGACATTTCCACCATTCGACACCCTTCACTGGAAAATATATCAAGAAAGCAGTCGCAACGGAATGCTCTTGATTCCTCGTTTCCTACTCGAACCTTATCATAAACAAAGGAAAGATTGTTCCACCCATTCTTTCCACTCTCTGGCCCAAACATAGGATGGGTGCATAGGATGTCAAAGTCTGGGGGTAAAACTTGAAGAAATAAATTTCTTGGAAATTCTTTCACTGAAAGTACATCGACAAACAAAGTGTTTCTCTTCAATCTCTGGAAAGGTAATGACCTGAGAACTTTCTCTGTTGAAAGAATGGAAGTGCACAGAAGAACTACTTCTGGGTGTTCTTCACATAGATCATCTACATCAGAAAAGTACGAAACCCCCAACTCTTTAGCCACATCTGAGTAGTCCGACCTCGAGTATGCTAAGACGGTGTGGCCCTGTTTTGCTATTGTTTTGGCAAGAAATTGACCGAAGTTACCAAATCCAACAATAGCAATTTTGAGCTTTGAGTTTTCCTCAAGTTTTGCAGCTTTGAAGTCATAACTTAGAGAAAAGTCCTGAAACCTGTAAGATATATATAGAGATTTTATTCTTCTGAAGCATGACTTACAAGGAACAAAACAAAATTTTCTCTATTCTCATTTCTTCTTGAGCAAATCACACGCCAAATCAATCAGGGCACACATTTCACTAAACTTTCTGATAGGGTTGGGTCTTAGTAGAAATAGGAATAATATAAGGGTATGTTAGCAATTACTTGGAAAGTAAGTTGCAATAATTTGGGTAGTAAGTTAGGGTATTTTATTATAAATAGAGAGGATTAGGGTAGGGTTTAGGCATCCTATTATTGGGTGATTATCTTGTAGGGCTCATAGAGAGTATTCTCTTGAGAGGGGAGGTTCCAAGACCTATCAAATCTTGGTTTATCTTGTATTCTTTTACCTTTTTATATAATCTAGATCCTGGATCATATCACTTTCATGAAATGAACGAGGTTAGAACAATCAGTATCTTCAAGCTAGACATGATAACCAAGAGCGAGGCTATGGATTCAAATCTCCCATCTATTATTGTTAAATTAGAATATTTATATATATATATTGTTTAACTAACCTACACCTAACACCTGGGGCACCTGCACCCGTCCTAAGACCCGATTCGGTAGACAAGAATACATTTTACAATAAAGCTCACTCGTGATTTAGAACCCGAAACCTCCAAAGAAACATATCTTGGAGACTCCAAGCCTCTACCAACAAACAAGGACACTCCTTGGAGACAACCTGAACATCTTTTCACAAAATGATTCCTAACTCACCAACCAAACCAACTCACCATTGATCCCTTTCTTCCTAGTGAAAACTCAACATGTTCACACCATTAGAACATTAATCCAGACTCAAGAAGAATACAACACAAAAGCTTAATGTGAAAATTGCACACCAAATAAAGCAAAAACATACAACACCAAACTCATCAAAATTTATAGTTGAACCAAAGAACAAAAGCATACTCTAAACATCATAGAATCGAAAGGTTCGGGGACCTTGCCTGGTAGCTTCTGAATAAGTTGTCAATGCAAGAGAAGCCCCATCTTGAGGAGCATTATTTTCAGGCAAAGTTCGCAATTTCTCAGCACTTCCAAACAATTGGTTCCTCACAACATCATGCAACCGCCCAAAAAGCTGTTGCTTCAAAGCTTCAAAAGCCAAATCCAACCTCTCAATCATCTCTAAGGCATTCTTATTATACATAAACAAACCATAATACAAATCAAAGCTATCAGCAGAAGTATTCTTCACCAAATCCAACAAAGTTTCATACCCTTTTGTATTAATCGGCGTAGATTCCAACATCAACATATCCAAAATTCTCCCAACAGTATGAGTAATGAATTGTGATCCAGCAGCATATCTATCATGATCCACACAGTTCATTTCCACCATTTTGCAACCTTCCCTCTCAAAAATACTCAAAAATTTCTCACATCTCGAAACCCTAGATTCCTCCAACCCAATCCGAACCTTCTCGTAAACGAAGAACAGCTCATTCCACCCTTCTGCGCCGCTTTCCGGTCCAAACATCGGGTGAGAACAAATTACATCAAAATCCGGAGGCAACAACTCCAGCATTAAGCTCTTCGGAAACTCCTTCACTGATAACACATCAACAATCAACGTATTCCTCTTCAACCTCAACAATGGCAACGATCGAAGAACACTCTCGATTGAAATTATCGACGTACAGATCAAAATCACTTCCGGATGTTCTTCAGCAAGGTCATCCGGGTCAGAAAAAAACGAAACCCCAAGTTTCCGAGCCGCATCGGAGTAATCCGATCGGGAATGAGCCAAAACTGTATGACCTTGACGGACGATTGTCTTAGCAAGAAATTGCCCGAAGTTACCAAACCCTATAATGGCGATTTTGAGCATCTGTGAGTTGCGAAAACGGGAAGCGATTCTTGATTCGTAGTCGTAGGGCTGAGCGGCGTCAATGGCGCGAATTCGAAGGGGTTTTGGAAGGGATTTAGAACAGGGGAGAATTGGAAGGGATTTGTGATTATTATAGAGACGATGATGATGATGAGAGAATGAAGGGAAAGAAGAAGTTATGGCCGGAGAGAGGCGGTGTAAAGACGACGGCGATAGCATTGGTGGCGGAATTGCTCTGGTCCGCCGCCGTGAGAGGGCGGAGAGATGGGATTGTAGGTATTTATAGTAGAAGACGGGCCGCAAACCAAATATCAGATTTCTTTTGTGGCTCGGTTTCTCCGTCTTCATTTACGGGGTGGTTGGGACACCAAGAATAAAAAGAGAATTGAAATGAGAATGATTCAGTGTTTGGGTCATTAAAAATCATTTATTCTATAATCATGTTTTCAAAAATTTCTTTTTTAATTTTGTTTCTAACTATTTTTTATTTTCTTTCAAACAATTTTTCATACATCACATTATTATTTTTTACTCACATCATATTCATTATTTTATTTTTCTCATAATCATTACTTCTATCTTAAAAATAAATAAGCATTCTCTTCATAATCATTGTCTTCACCCAAATACAAATAATGATTGTGCTCGTAATCATTTTCTTTTTTATTCTCATATTCATTATCATTTTCCCTTAATCATTATCATTTCTCTTACCCTAAACACACCCTTAATGATTCTTTTGATATTAATGGCTTAAAAATAAAGTTGGAAAGCATATATTTTCTTTTACGACCAAGGGGAAAGCATAGGTTAAATTAAAGTAGTATGATTTGAATTTATCTCATCATGTTTTGGGTAAATTATAAATTTGGAATTTGTTTGCCAAACAAAAGCAGTCGCTCAAGAGCATTGGCCTAAATTCACTAACATGAATCCCTTAACTTTCAAATGTTGGTTTTTTTGGATAAAAAATACCTTTAGATTCAATTTGGTTCAAATTAATAAAAATTTTACAAATTGAGTTGATAGTTGACCTAAAATTAATCTAAACTAAAATATTAACTTGAATTGATTATTAAATTTATAAAAAAATACTTATAACATAATTATATTTATTTTATTTTATTATTAGTTTTAAATTTTTTATTATTCAATATTCTTTAAAATATTTTTAAGTTTTTAGAATGCGTACGTTATGATAAAAATATTTTAAAATTATGTCATCTATTTTTGTTGTATTTACGTATCAATTTTACTTTATGAAAGTTAAATTATATCAACAAAAATAATTATTTATTTGCTTTATGAAAATTTAATATTTTTGTTGTTGTGTTTTAGAGTTGAGATTTTCTCTATGAATAATGTATGACGAGTATTGAGTGACTTTTGATTGAATATTTTGCCTATTTAGTATTTATATTCAAGATTGTATTTTGTTTATGTATAATGTATAATTAATTTGATAAAATATATATATATGCTGTTTTTGCTTCTTCTTTCCCCTTCCATATATATATATATATATATTTGCAATTTAATGATGAGCTCGATGACTTTATCCAACTCAATTCAAAATATAAGAGTTGGATTGATTTATCTTTTTAATTGGATTAGATTGAGTTGAAATAGTGAACGACTCAAATTTTTTTATTTGTCCAAAAATTCCTCACAATCCATATACACCCCTATTTCCAATATTTGAATTGTTTTTATTTTTTTACTCTTTGTTCAATGAACTAGAATTTGTTGCATGCAATATTTTTCTTCCATGATTGACACGTGATCAACATTGGAATTGTTTTATTTTACTCTATATTGAATGAACAAGACTTTAAAATGTGAATAATAGATAAAAAAGAGTTTGTAGCGAGCAATATTTCTCTTCTTTTCTATGATTGACATATGATTAACATTCAAATAACTTTTTTTATCTGATAATTTACGGAGAGAACGATATGAAGTATGAAATCTATTATTGATATTACTTGAATAATTATGAATTTGGAATACATGAGAGTTATTTATACACAAATGAAACTATGAGAATGAAAGATAAAAGACTAAAATACCCATAAATAATATAGGGTAGTTTTACATAATAATATCTCCCCTCAAACTAAGCAAAAGCTGAAGTTTGTAACGAAAATAATAAACCCTAAAGTCCCAAAATGTGATCTTGATTGAAAACATCCTTGATATCGATATGATCCATCACAGCTACTAATGTAGAAATTGAATGCCAAAATATGGCTCCATGGCCTCTCAAATGACACAGAAGAATTCTTTGTCTAAATATAGTGAGCCTCTTGGATCACTTGAATTTGACTTCTGACAAACCCAAAATCTTCCATCAACATAATTCACTGTTAACCACTCCCTTGTTGTTGTGGCTTTCTTTGTTTTCATTTTTTTTTTTTTGTTTTTTCAAGAACCTTAGAAGATGATGTGGTCTCAAGATGATGTTGATGAATTTGTCGAATGAAAGATAAAGGAAAATGATGGAAAAGAAAATTGTGAGATAGGATATGTGGACAACAATTTCTTGGAAAAGAAAATTTGATTGCTTTAAGGAGAAAGAGGGAAGGAAAAATGAAAGAAATGGAAAGAGAAATAAAGGGAATGGAAAACAAATGAAAACAAATTTACAATGTAAACATTAATTGCTTTAAACACATTGAGCAAGTAAAGAGATAAAATTGGAGAGAGAGAAGAAAGCAGAAGACAAAGAAGGAGAAAGAAAGGGAGAATAGAGAAATTGAAAATGAAAAGTGATATCCAATAAAAGAAAAGAAGAAGAAAAAGAAAGATGGAGAGAGAGAATGAAAAGTGATATCCAATAACCTAAATTCGTAGATTCGATCCGAATTTTCGATCTTTCGAAAGACAAAAGTTTCACGCCAAACAATGACGACAAAATGAAAACCTCAAGAATTGACCTAGAATTAAAATTCGTATTGGACACAAAATTCTCATACTTTTCAAGAAACCCATGAACTTAGTGTCATGAAAATTGCAAGAACAATAGAAATGGAAATACAAAAGCAGAAGAAAAATTTGATGAAAGATGTAAGAAAATGTGATTAGGATTAAAGATGAAGGAAAACAATTTTAAGGGAGAAAGATTGTTTGAAGAGAGAAAGAATGAAGAGAGAAAAGAGAAAGATGAACACATAAACAAAGAGCAAGAGAGAAAAATCAAATTCTTGTATAACCTTGATCACTCAAATCGAAAATTGTTGAACGCTTGGTAAAAAAACCCGAAGAACAGAGCAACGATTTGAAGCCGAGATTCATGACAGTTCCAGGCAATCACAAGTCGCCAGTTTCTTTAACTTTGAAAGCGATCACAAGTCGCCATTTTCTTGAACTTTGAAAGAGAAACGAGAGAACAGAGTTTGATCTTGATAGGTGGAAGCGCCAAGGATCGGAGATGTGCATTGGCCACTTACTCCTGCTCTAATACCATGATAATTTATGGAGAGAATGATATGAAATATGAAATCTATTATTGATATTACTTGAATTATGAATTTAGGTTACATGAGAGCTATTTATACACAAATAAAAATATGATAATGAAAGGTAAAAGACTAAAATACCCATATGGTAGTTTTACATTATAATAACTATGTTGAAAGAACAAAACCTTTACGGTCAAAAGAAACAAAAAACTAAACTTTAAAATGTGAATAAGAGACAAGAGTGCTCGGTTCTCAAGAAAAAAAAAAAGGACACGAGAGCTCATTTCGGGTAAAATAACAAAAAATAAAAATAAAACAATTATATTACTATTTTTTTTAAGTAAAATACTATTTTAATCCTTAAATTATGTTATTTTTTATATTTTGGTCCTTAAACTTTTAAAAGTTCAATTTTGAATCTTTGAATCTTAAATTTTGTTTCATTTTAGTATTTGAAATTTTAAAAGTCTTATATTAGTCCATAATTTTTTAGATTTATTTAATTTCAATCTCTAAATTTTCAAGAATTAAAATTTACACTACTACAAAGATGAGATATAATGATTCTAAAAAAATATCATAAATATTTTAGATGATACTTTTTTGCAATAATTGTATCACACATTATCTATTCTCTTAAGACAATACTTCTTATAAAGAGTTACTAAAACTCTTTAAATCATATTTTTTTTATAATCATTGTATCCTACGTAATCTATTATCTTTTGCTAATACTTTTTTATAAGTGTCATTGTTTCTTCTTTAGATGATAGTTCTAAAAGGCTCAACTTACTTGAGTTACATTCAATTGAAACCAAGAATAGTTGAAAGACTCAGAAGCAACTCAAACAAGCAAGTCAAGTATTAGTTCTAAGTTAGGAGCTTCTAACAGAATCTATACAATGAATCTCAATATCTACTTCTATATATAAACATGAAAACTATATAGATTTATGATTAAATTTTTGAGAGAAAAGAAAGTGAGTCGATGCAATTGTAAGTACGAGTGTCATTGAATACTTATGTATGTGTAATGCGATAAAATTCGAACAAAATAGAAACTTATCTAGTTCACTACTACAAAAGTAGCTACCATCAGTGGCGTATGGACGCTTCAAAGTTTGAGGAGGCCAATTTTTTTTATGCAAGTGTACGGACAAATGCAAGTTGACTATTCTTACAAAACAAACTTAAAATATTGATTGTCAATGAATGTCATATGAAATTAATTGCTAGATAAGTGGTGACCATAAAATAAATTCATAACTTTTTGGTTCACAAGAACTACAAATCATGATGATTTGTTAGTCGAAAATTATGTTTTATCAATATGGTAAAAAACTATCTTCAAATGTCAAAATTTCTCCTAAATTAATGAATCTCTAAATTTTCAATATAATATATAATATGTTCTTAAACTCTTAACATATAATATTATGGTTTTTTATAAAAATAAATATTACAACTTATTTACTACTTATAAAAAACTATTTTAACAATATTTAAATTACATTTTGTAGGTGTAATTTTGTTCAGAAACCGAAAATTATTATTTATAAAAATGGAGATAGACTTAAAGTATATAAAAATATATTAAAAAAATTATTCGGGAAAAAAAAGACCTAAGAAAAGAAAGGAAAAAATGAATAAAGAAAAGAATATTAGAAACTGTAGGGTTTGAACTCGCTCAAGCCAAGGTAATATATTGTTAACTTTCTCAAACTGTATAAAATATTTAGTATTTGTCTACATTTATAAAAGTTCGGAAGGTATTAACTTCAAAAATTTTGGGGGATCATGGCCCCTCTAGTCTCTTCATAGGTCCGCTTTTGCCTACCATGACACTTTAAATTTTCATTTCGTTAGAAAAGAGAGGAAAAAGTGTCATGGTATTGCTTAAAAAATAAAATTGTTCTCTGATTTCCTCAAAATCTCAATCTACTGCAAAGATTTGATAGAGGGTTACTCTCAAATAATAAACGAGAGGCAAATATTAATTTTCAGGATCGAACGTGTAGCCATGATATTGAATTGAGATTACCAGTACAGACAATGAAACCAATAAGCTATTAATCATTCCTTCCTCTCTCTCATTCGTTCTCTTCTTTCTACACGCCTAAGATCACGTTTTTTGGAGTTCTATTGGATTTGTTGTATTTGAATTTTTTGGGGTTCTATGAAGTTGGCATTATGTTGTTATCAACAATGAGCAACTTTTTCTATTCCACTTGTTACGAAAATGGAGCAACAATCAAAGATAAAAATAGAAAATGTGTAACAAGAACAAAGAATAAAACGTTTTTTATTAAGGAGAATGCAAAATACAGAATGACGATCAAGTGGGACTAGAGTTTTAATAGAGCTTATATAGTGCACTCCCATAAGACTCTATTATAAATACGGTCGAAATTACATAAATGTTCAACAAGACTCCGACTAAATAATCGAAGCATATCTCAACACTAATCTAAAGTTTTCTTCACGAGCTACGTTAGCAATCTATGTTTAGAAGTATTCATAGGAGGAAAATTAGGGGTTTTGTATCAAATTGATCAACCATGTGTTTTATAATGAAAGTCAACTTGAAAATCTGTTGTGGTTACTCTTCTCTGTTTTCAATTGCTTTCTTCTTTTTTTTTTTTTTTCTTTTTTTTTAATCTAACTTTATCATTTTATAACGAAATTAAAATTTAGGCGTAAAGTAGTTCAATTTGATTGACTGTTTTATTGGTTTTAATTACATGAATTGATTACATCATCTGATACAATTGTTCAATATTCTTGGACCGAAAGGGTCAATGGCATAATAATGATTTCAATGTTTGATGATAATTCAATTTAAGACCAAGGTCACGGGAATCGGTATTTGACTTTCATTAATTGAGAACAATGACACCATCTATGTAGGGTTTGTGGTTCTCCTCTCTCAATTTATACCTAAAAAAAATATTGTTGGAAAGCATCCAACCATGAACTTTAGAATGAAATAATAAATTGTGGACTCAAAGTAGTACAAAAGATGATAGATCTTTGTAAATCTTGGTTGTGACTAAAGCTAGGGCATATTAAATATTTTTATCATGGGGTATTTTCTTTTTGTTCGTGAAGTTTGTGATTCTCTGATTTAAAGTAGGAGTTTGATTATCAAATTGTTGTATCATATATTCACTTGTTCAAAACTAAAAAAAAATGGACCATAGTGAGAATTAATTTACTATATATTAGATGATACTTTCATTTTGCCCGAGAAATTTGCATTCTTTGATTTGTAGTTATTGATCTTTGAATGTTTGTGTAAAAAATGGAAAAAGAAAAGCTCACATTCTTTATTGGCAGTGGTTGAATACTTAAAATTTGAAGGTGTGCTATTTTCAAGATCCCAAATTTGAAATTCATTTGTGACATTAATTTGATCTTGTGTGTCTGTCTAAGACAATACCCAAAGTGATAACTCTTTCGAGTTTTCTCCAAGACAATACCTAAAGTAGTAATGCATATAGTTAAGATTTTAGCCCCTTTTTCGTAGTTTCACTCTTGTTTATTTCTTCATTTCTTTTCGATAGGGGGTGTTTATTTGAAGGAATTAACGAGCTATTATGAATAAGTTTTTACAATTTCTCTTTAAACAATTACATTCAAACAAGCTATTCTAATCACTCAAAATAATCATTCATTTCTAACCACTCATTTATAATAATGTATGTCTAATCATTCATTTATAACCACTTATTTCTAACCCCTCAAAGTAATCACTCATTTCTAACAACATCTAAAAGAGTTATTGTCTGTAACTCCTCGTAGAAGTTTGGTTTATCATTACAAAAATGTTAAACTTTGGATGTTACATGCTTGTTAAGTAATCCTTTGGATTCTCCATCATTGCCTTCCCTAGTTTCCATCATTATCATCTTGCATCAATATTGCATCTGAATTAGGGATAATGGCGAAGGAACTTATACGGTTCTGGGCGGCTTTGGGTGTTGCAGAATCCAATAATAATAAGGTCACCATAGCCATGCACTTGTTGGGAGATTCTTCGGTGGATTGCGACTTCAACACTTTATTTTAACAGATTACATGTTCGAATTCTCTCTTAAATATTGATTAAAAGTAATTAATTAAGGAAATTTACTATTATATTTAGGGCACAATTTCTAAAATAATTTATTTATAATACATGATTTTCTATCGGTGATAGAACTCAACCACTGTCTATCACTAATTGAATTTTTTGGTAAAATTTAATTTGGATTTTGCCATTTTTTATTATACATGCAAAATTCTCATTAATTGATTTTTTTTAATATAAAATAATATTGGAGGAAGCGAAATTCGAACCTATAACCTTTAAGATGTCGGTAGAACTCTGCTCTTGTTGACATTTTTATTTTCTTTTTGAGATTAAAAGGAATTAATTTATAAGTTATAAATAAATTCGATAAGTTTAATCTTTAACTTAAAATTTGAGTCGGACAACATAATTCAAACACCATAAGTATGTGAATTTCAATTTTTTTTTTTACTTTTAATTACTATGGAACTATTTTTTTAAAAATAAATTTTGGGTATTAATTTGTTAACTTGTCTAATATATATACATTTTTTGTTTATAAAAAATTATTTGTTTTAATTTTTGTATATCAATGTTTAATAAGTTTTGAACTTTGAGTTTTATGTTAGTACCTATAATTTCAAAAACTACAATATAATCTTTATAATTAAAAAAAAATTAAAATTTAGTTTCTATGATTTTAAAAACTATAATTTAATCTATATAATTAGATAAAATCTAAAAATTAATTGTCTTGTTAGTAATAGTTGGCGTTTTAAATACGTGAAGTTAGTTATTTATGCGTAAATGATGTGATTAGTTTATCCAATCATTGATTTAACTCACACTATTATCATTGACACATGTTTAACTAATATCTACATATGTCATTTATGAGTGATTAATTACGACAAAGATTATTTTTTAGATTTTATCTTGTTTGGATGTGACTGTTTGTACAAAGGTTGTATGTGAAGTTTTTTTTACATGAACATTTTTTCTATATATAATATTGATGTTTCATTTGTATACAATAACTCATTTTCATTTATATTGATATTTTAATTTTGAAATAATGCACTTATATTCTACTCATCAATGTCTCGATAAACCGAATCGTCTGAACCATCGGTTAATCCATTCAGAGAGGTATGGTTATGTTAGCATGATAGTTCGATTATGGTTTTCAATTTCTTAAATAAAATTGGGTGTTTCAGTTCCAATTTGTCCTCTTAATCGAGCCGAACCAAATTGTTTACACATCTAAAAATTACAATAAAATAATTATAAAACAAGCACAAATTTCAAAAACTAAATCTAGCTACTATCAAAAGACTAAATAAAAATTAAAATTAAATTCAAAACTAAATTTATTTTAATCATCTTGAATTAATTTAATGGTCAAAATAGACTAAGAGATATCTAATAAATTAAGTGTTTAATTTACCTACTAACGGTTTCAAATTTATGGTACCACTCAATCAATTTAAAATCTTGGCCAAATATGCAATTTTCAAGTTTACAAAATGAAAAACTATGGTTGCTGTAAATATTTATATAGATCATAAGTAACCATATAATATTAAAAACACTTAAATATATAGTAATTAGGAGACATGAATTAATGGAATGAGCTATCATGTTGGTCCACAATGTGACTTTCTTATTGTTACTTGCTAACATGGCCAATTTGGCCAACTTAAACATCATTTTCTTTTATCAGCCTCATATAATGTAATTGGGACCCAATCATAAATAAAAAATTTGTAGCTTTTGCTCTTATGCCCTCATAGTTTTATTGTATCATTTTCTTTTATCAGCCTCATACAATGTAATTGGGACCCAATCATAAATCAATAATTTGTAGCTTTTGCTCTTATGCCCTCATAGTTTTATTGTATTTTTTATGCCAAATGATCTGTCTAAAGAGATCTATTAATATTTGTATAGTTTTCCAAAAATGTTATAAATAAATGTCATAGTTTTAAAAATTTATAAATACACTGAATGAGTCACGTTGCTTTCATTGTTTGGTGGTAATCCAGTTCAACACTATGATCACAGGTTTGATCTTGAAAATCTGTGAGTCAACCAGAGTAGTAGCTCAACTTTGATAATAATAATAATAATAATAATAATAATAATAATAATAACAAAATCAATAATAATAATAATAATTTTAATAATAATAATAACTAAATCAATACAAGTATTTGTTCATGATTAAGATGTCATAAGTTCAAATCATTTACTCTTAATTTTGTTGAACTAAAAGAAATACACAATTAAGTTCGGGCATTTGAATATTCAAGAGTTAAAATGAAATAAAATTCAAAGTATCATAACCTAATTTTTATAGTTAAAACTAGTCTACATTATAGCACATTATTAACATAGTTATAAAGGTAAACTTTATGTAACAATTATTTTTATTTATATTGAGTTAGGATGAATATATGAACAGCATAACACAACTAATTAAATGTTATTCATGTATAAAAAGATTAGACATTCCCCAATATTCACTTTATTGAACCGAAGAAAGTAGGGATGAAGATATTAGATATTTATCAAATGTTCATTCTCCAAATCTTGATAAAAATTTGACAACATAAATATATATAAATATATATAAATATAAT
>JBBMKA010071205.1:0-15764 GCA_037833695.1 Sechiopsis laciniata | reverse complement strand
TTTTAGGTCAACCCTTGACCCAACCCAACCCATAAACATTTCATGATTTTGAACCCAACCCAACCCAAAAATATTTTGAACCCAACCCAACCCGTCAAATTGGGTTGGGTTGGTTCGGGTTATTCGGATTTCGGGTTGTTTGAACACCCCTAGTTCTATTGCCTAAAGCCATTAGTCCTAGGAGAAGAATTTTGAAATAGTGCTTTTGGTTTCTTGCAGTGCAAAGAAAGATGTGGTGATCGATTCTTCCACACCCAGGGTTTATATAAGCTTTCGAAGGATTTCGAAAATCCATATGTAAGGAATGGAATAATCACAAAATGTAATTTCTAAATTTTCTACACAGTGTTTCAAATCGTACCAATCCTTTCCTAAATTATGTAAATACAGGAAAAAAAAATAAGGAAATTAATGAATAGGGAAATTGCATAAATGGCAAAACTTCCTAAAAGAAAAAATTGCTGTAAAATTTTGCACAAAGTCAGAAATACCAGATTTTTGCATTCCAGGAATGCTGCTGAGCAAGATCTAGGCAGAACATTGTGCTAATTCTATCCGGTACAGTTTTCTTTGCTTTGGCCATTTATATATCTTAAGAGCTACCCCATTTTTTAGAGCCTTCTTCTGCCTTTCTTCATACTGCACCTTGATGCGTGGTTGTCCTACCTTTATCAGCATTGATAGGATTTGATGAATCGGTTTATAACTCAGTTGAATTGTCCATATGTCGCTTCCTCGACAAATCAATTTCTGTTATGTATGCAGTTCTGATAGCATAAAAACTATCGGTACCATTTGCGAGTAGCACATGGGTTAGTGCGCTAATATTGTTCTCCTACTGACTAGTTGGCTCTGCATCTCCCCTATTGATTTGATACGAAATTCTGATAATTAGCTTTGCAGGTTCATTACTTACTGTGCTAAATGATTGAGGACTTTCATCCTCGTCTTGGCTTTCATCACTAGAAAGTTGTCTAGTGTCAACTTTGGAACTGTCTTCTTTTGCCTACACAACCTCTTCCATGGCTTCAGCTTCCAGGGTGGCAAATTTTGCTCAGGCCTCCTCTTGTTGATGATATCGCATCTTTTGTAATTTTTCCTCTTCCTTTGCCTTAATTTCAGCTTCTATGGCAGTGAACTTTGCCCAAGCTTCCTCCTATTGCTGAAAATGATTCCTTTATTCCCTCTCTATTTCTTCTGCACGTCTCAGAGCTTTGGCCTTTTCTTCTTGTTTGATCATAGCCAGCTGGAAATCTTTCTATGAGAGTTCAGGTTCAGTCTCATCAAAAAATTCCACGGCTGATGCTGCATTAAGTACATCGGCCCTCAGATATGTCGCTTTTTTATTGGTATTATAGGCCACGCTTTTCTCCATGTTTGCCTCTAAAGAGTGTTTGTGCTCATGATTGGGCAGTTGAGGTTCTAGTATTATACCATTGTCCTTTATCCATTTCTTCCATCGTAGCCATTCTTCTTCGTCTATGGTTGTGCCCGTAGAAGATTACCCATGATTGTACATTAGTCCCCTACATGACTTCTAACTTCCCATGTATGGTTCATCTTGCTGTGATCTCCCAGTGGATCGGATTGATGCTGGAAGATACCACATGACTTCCCCCAAACTGCGACTGCTGTTCACAGTTAGGATACGCTGAATAGAAGTTTGTTATGTATGTTTCATTCGCATAGCTTTAGTGCTGATAAAAATGTGTTTGTTGCGGGTTTACAATGTTGTTCATTGCTGATTCGCAAAGTGATAGAATGCCCTCGTTAACTCTAATGCTTGTGGTATTGTGATTGGGACTTCTTTCCCTGTTGGTTTTATTGTCTTGAATCTCAGTTCCCCTAAAATACAAGTGTTCAATCTTTTTAGCAATAAAAACTACTCTCAAATTAAAAATTCTAATTCTAAACAATCAATCCCCAACAACGGCGCCAAAAGCTTGTCTGTGATAATTCGGTGTGGTAGAAATAAACTAATGATAAATTCTAAGTATAAGACTTTATTGCTAAAGCTTCATGCTTTGGAATCGCATTCTACGCAAGTATACACAGTCGAGTATGCAGTAGGTGATAACTATTTATATTTATCGTTCTCCACAGGGATTGAGGGTAGAACTAGTACTTCTCTCTTGAGAGTTATGCAATAAAGTAAAGAATGGATTTGAAGTTGGTTTTGTGGTTAATGCTAACAGTTAGTAAATATGAATGCTAATGTAAACAAGAATTAAACGTGAATGCAATGAGTAGTGTTGAGAAAACAGTTGCAAAAGATGTTAACAATGCAAAACTAATTATCAAGCTTCTTGCTTCCCCAATTTAAAAAGTAACTTCCACACTTAATGATTTATGGCATATCCAGCTTCCGCTGCAATCTCTATACTAAGTCAAGGCGACGCAAACGTTAGTAAGGTTATCCCTAACACTTCGAATGGTGAAAAGCCTTTCACCTAATCCATCCTAACGTAGCATACTAGATCATCCTACAGTTCCTTTTTCTGAACTCGCTGTAGGTTACATACGTGGGTAGCTAATCGACGCATGTATATTAATTAAAAATGTAGTAGTGAAAAACATGATAACCTACACTCCTAACATGCTTCTACAAATAAATCTTCATCAACAACTCTTATAACACAGCATAGCAATAAAAACAAGTAGAAAGTTAAAATCAGCTAATTTATAACTACTACTAAATGTTCACAGCTATAGACTACTCCTAAAATAACTAATAAAAAGTTGAAATTGGTACGTTTGTGAATTGTGCAGTCTCCTTGTCATCAGTTTCCACGAACACCACCTGCTGCTTCTCCTAAAGATTGGCTTTTGGCCAACCGACCAGCTCACCGAATCTCGGCTTTCCTCTTGCTATTTAAAGAGATGAATTACTTGGTCAGCAAGCTTAGATGAGCTATAAAATCTTCATTAATGCATAATCTCTTGATTTACGTCGAGATTTATTTGATTGATGCCAACTTAATTGCTTGATTAATTCTTCGTTTGTTTCCTTATTGGTGTGACCATTCGAACGTGTTTGCATTATTATGGTTTAGTGCTTTCTTGCACTGTTTGTCACCGTTCGCGTTGATTTGTCCTTCCCAGGCTTAAGCTTCACATTTTCTGCATTGCGCATTAATTTAGCATAGTTTATTCAATATTTATGCCAAAACCACGAAACTGTGCTTCTAATGCTTATTCATGAATGCATGTGACTTCTAATAGTTTTTACTCGCAATTTATAAATTATAGCCCAATTATTTCCCTTCAACCTTAGAATAAGGCAGAATATAATAGCCTAAAATGTGCTCTATTTGAGAGTTATTAGGTCCCTAAAGAAGAAAAAGAAGAAAAAGAAGAAGAAGTAGATGATGATGATGATGATGATGGTGATGAAAAAGAAGAAGAAGATGATGATGATAATGATGATGATGATGATGATGATGATGATGTTGATGAAGGTGATGATGAAGATAAAAATGATGATGATAATGACCATGATGATGATGAAGATGATGGCCATGATGAAAATATCTAAATGTAATGCTCCTTATGCAAGAGCCTAAATTGCATGATGGTCATAGCCTTCATGAGCTTAAAAGGTAAATGGCCCCTTAATTCAAAAACAATAATAATAATAATAAAACATTGAACTACGTTATGACTTGATCCCTTTCAAGGGTACGTAGGCAACTTAATACAAATTTTTAAGTCCAATCTCTTCTTCTTAGTTTTTAAACTTGAAAATCTTATGAAACAAGACATTTAAGGTGGATGCATACAAGAAGGTTTCGCTTGAGCTATGTTCGAGATTCATTACTCTCAAGTTAATGTTTGTGTTTAGTTTCATCTACAAATATGAAGTTTACACTTCATTCTTGCGATTTTAAGGGTTATCTTTTACACATCTCTCCAAATTTAAGGTCGTCCATGCTTTCTCATGAGGTTTACATTCTACTTTTTTTCGCAAAAAATTTGCTGAATCACTTTGAATACAAAGTAAAAAAGAACACTGCCCTACCAGATGTTTACTTTTTACTTACTTCTTGCACATGTTGTTGAAAGGTTAAAGACTCTGAGTCCAAAGTAAAAAAGAACATTGCCTAGCCAAATAAACAACTATTTCACTCCTCTGGCTACCCTCACCCCCAAATTTAAAATCTTCATTGACCTCAATGAAGGTGAGGCTTAGTTCCCCCAAACTTAGTTGAGTCTCAATTTTTATTTCCTTGCTTTGAGCTTTCAATTTTATCCCTTAGAGTTTTCATTCTCTCTTCCTACTTATAGTGTCTACTATTACTAATGCTGCTCTATCCTAGTAAACTCGCTCTCCTAATACCGCAATTATACCCTAGTTTATTTTAATTGGAGAACCGTTAACCTATGGAATGCAAAGCATTTAAATAGTTCGGTTATTATGTTTATCCAACAATTCAATGAATGTTTACATCTAAGTTTATCTATATTAGTTCTTTCAATAACTTGTTTATTTTTATTTTTCTTTGCTTCTTTTTTTATTCTTGCGAGTTTCATTTTTTTGGGTCAGATTGAATTATGGGGTAGACTTATAGTTCTGTTGGACAATGTTTTCTAAAGCTCAGTCTTTGAATTTTTTAACGATTACGGAATTTGGGTCTTGTCTTCGAGCTCTTTCGATTGCTTCCAGCACAAAACGTGTTGGGTTTTATTTACATTTGTGGATAAACCCATATTTAAGACCCATTAGGGTATTCATATTTAAAAAGTAGTTTTTATCACTTTGGTGAAAAAACCTGAAAAATCAGCAGCCAGAGAGAGAAACAACAGCTAGAGAGAGAAAGTAAATAGAGAGAAAAAGAGGTTTTTGCTAGCTTCAGTATTTTGGCATTTTTTTTAGCAATTACACCGTCAGATCGAGTTGAAATTTGGACAGCGTATTTTTGACACAAGAGTTTTCAATCTGAACAGTGGGATCGAGTTTTAGAGGAATCTAAATCCATATTCCAGTGGCAATTTGGTTCACAATTTTGTGAGATCTTTATATTTATTTCTCTTGGTTTAGTGTTGTTTGTTGCCAAGATTGTTTATCTTAAGTTGTTATATGTTGTATACCTTTAGTTGTAACTAGGGAGAACTTATTATTGCCCATTATCAATTATAGAGGAGATTTGACTTCGGTCCGTGATTTTTTACTCCTTGCCTTGAGAAGATTTTTCCACGTTAAAATCCTTGTGTGTTGTGCTTGCTATTTATCTACCATATATATGCTTGCTATTTTTTTCATTAGGAACACAAGAGAGTGAATAATTGATCCTATTAGAATAGTGTTTATTCCCAACAAGTGGTATCAGAGCTTCGTGGTTAAGTTTAATTAGAGGTCTTGTGTTAAATATGAAAAATAGTCATAGCGGTGGTAGAATGGTTAATTTGAATGGTTCAAATTATCAAGTATAGAAATGAAAAATGGAAGATATTTTATATGTGAATGATTTATATCTTCCTTTGAGAAGCCTAATGATAAAATCGATTAAAAATGAAAAATATGTCATAAGAAAGTATGTGGCATGATTAGACTTTGGGTAGAAAAAAAATATTCTACGTCATATTGATGAAGATAATCATGCTCGAACTATGTGGGACAAGCTTGAGTCTTTGTATGCCCTGAAAACTGGTAATAGTAAATTATTTCTGATTAAGCAAATGATGGATTTGAAGTATAAAAAAGGAATGTCTATTTTAGATCACTTGAATACATTCCAAGGTATTATTAATCAGTTAGCTGGAATGAGTATTAAGTTTGACGAAGAGATACATGGGTTATGGCTTCTTGGTTCGTTACCAAATTCATGGGAGACATTTAGAACTTCTTTGTCGAACTCAGCCTCAAATGGTGTACTGAGTATGGATTTAGTAAAAAATAGTGTATCTAGCGAAGAGATGAGAAGAAAGTCACAAGGTTTTTCTTCACAGTCTGATGTTCTTATTACTGAAAGAAAGGGGAGGATTACGAGCAAATGTCCAAAAAAACAGAGAAAGAAGCAAAAGAAAGAGTGGTCGATTTTCTAATGTTGAATGTTTTCATTGTGGCTTGAAAGGTCATATAAAGAAGTATTGCAGAAAACTGAAGAGAGAAAATAAAGTTGATAAAGGTAAAGAAAAGGCAATTGATGATGGTGATGCAGACAGAATTATTGCAGCCATCGAAGACTTCTTTGTTTTATTCGAAGGTGATAGTGTAAACCTTGCTACAGAACAGAACAGTTGGGTGATTGATAGTGGTGCCTCAATTGATGCTATATCTAGGAAGGAATTCTTCACATCCTATACATCTGGTGATTATGATAATGTTAGGATGGTAATGATGGATTATTAAATGCATGTCGCATAGGAGATGTTCACTTGGAGACCAAGAATGGTAATATGCTGGTTTTGAAAAATGTGAAACATATTCCTGATATCCGCATGAATATAATCTCCACAGGTAAGCTAGACGATGAAAGTTTCTGCAATAACTTCTATAATGGTACAGGAAGCTTACTAAAGGCTCTATGGTGGTAGCTATAGGTGAGAAGTGTTCTTCATTGTATTTTATGCAGGCAAAGATTGCTGGTAATGGTATAAATACAATAGACAAGGATCAGAGTGTTGAGCTTTGGTATAAAAGACTCAGTCATATCAGCGAAAAGGGTTTGATGATTCTAGCCAAGAAAAATCATCTTTCTGGGGTGAAGAATGTGTCATTGAAAAGATGTGAGCATTGTTTAGCAGGAAAACAAATAAGAGTTTCTTTTAAAGCATCCCAACCTTCAAGAAGACCAGAAGTACTAGACATAGTATATTCTGATGTTTGTGGTCCTATGAAAACAAAAACACTTGGAGGTGCGTCATACTTTGTGATGTTTATAGATGATCACTCAAGGAAAACATCGTTTATACCTTGAAGTTTAAAGATCAAGTGTTGCAAGTGTTTAAATAGTTTCATGCCCTTGTTGAGAGAGAAACTGGTAAAAAGTTAAAAGTGCATCAGGACCGATAATGGAGAGGAGTATATTAGACCTTTTTATGAGTATTGCAGAGATCATGGTATCCGATATCAAAAGACGCCTCCTAAGACTCCTCAGTAAAATAGGTTGGCTGAGAGAATGAACAGAACATTGGTGGAAAGAGTGAGATGTTTGCTTTCACATTCACAGTTAGCTAAAACGTTTTAGGGTGAAGCATTGAATACAATTGTACAAGTTTTGAATCTCACACCATGTGTTCCTTTCGAAAATGAAGTCCTTAATAGAATTTGGTCAAAGAAAGATATATCTTACAGTCATCTTCATGTCTTTGGTTGTAAAGCTTTCGTTAATGTTCTTAAAGATGAGAGATCGAAGCTTGATAAAAAAACAAGACCATGTGTGTTCCTTGGCTATGGTCATGATGAGTTTGGCTACAGGTTGTAGAAAAAGCTTATTAGAAGACGAGATCTTGTGTACAAGACATTGATAAAACTGATGAAATAGAGTAAAAAAATAATGATGATCTGATTGATTTAGATGCAGTTCTTTTGGCACAACCTTCTACACATATTGAGAATAAAATTTAGAATGATAAGTTTGATAATTCAAATGAGGTAGAAGGTCTTGAACATGTTGAGGTAGATGATGATATTCAGGAACAGTTGTCAGAAACTGAAGTTCCAACTGATGTTCGACTCAGAAGATCTGTCAGAGATCGACGTCCATCAACAAGATATTCTGCTAATGAATATGTGTTATTGACTGACAGGGGAGAACCTGAAAGTTATGAAAAGGCTAAAGAAGATGAACACAGAAGAGAGTGGATTGATGCAATGAAAGATGAGAAGAAATCTTTACATGAGAATCACATTTTTTACCTGGTTAAATTGCCTAAAAGAAAAGCCGCACTGAAAAATAAATAGGTTTATCGAGTGAAACAAGAAGAAAATACCTCAAGGTCAAGTTATAAAATGAGACTAGTTGTCAAAGGGTTCAGTCAGAAAAGGGGCATTGACTTTGATGAAATCTTTGCTCCAGTTGTTAAGATGTCTTCGATTCCTATTGTTATGGGTTTGGCAGCTAGCCTTGATTTAGAAGTAGAGCAGATGGATGCTAAAATTGCATTTCTTCATGGAGACTTGGATAAAGAAATTTACATGGAACAACCTGAGGGTTTTGAAGAGAAAGGCAAAGAGAAACTTGTGTGTAAGTTATAGAAAAGCCTTTATGGGTTGAAAAAGGCACCGAGGCAGAGGTACAAGAAGTTGGAGTTAGTTATGGGGGAGCAAGGCTATAAAAAGATTACTTCTGATCATTGCGTTTTTGTAAAAAAATTTTTTTGATGAAACTACAAAACTGAGGCTTTCTGCGACGAAAATTTCCGTCGTGATAGGTACTGTTTTCCGTCGCGAATGCCTACCACTCCGTCGCCCCTTCTGTCTAGGAAAACGAGTCACGATAGCCTATCGCGACGGAAAAATGTTCTCCGTCGGCCAATGTCCTTAGTTCCGTCTGGGAATCGTTCCGTTGCCGTTGAAACCTATCGCGACGAAATATTTGTCCGTCGCGGTAGGTTTCTACGGCGACTAAATGCATTCCGTCGCGATAGGTATCTATCGGGACGGACGTATTCCATCGTGATAGGTATTTATTGTGACAAAGATTCACATAAAATGAGTGGCAAACATATACATTCTGTACAAGCCATTGTCAAATATGAGTGGCAAAGATTCACATAAAATGAAAACCATTGTGATTTCAAGCCATTGTCAATGCTAATACATTCTGTACAACTTATTTAATAACTCAACTTTAAGTAAACCAGCCAAACAAAGAACTAATCCACTCCAAGTGAAAGAACGAAATCAAAAAACCTCAAGAATTCGAAATCATCACAACAAAATCAAAACAAAAAAATTTAAAGAAAAACAACATTTCCATTCCTTTATAGTACAACAAAATTTCTTGATTCTAAAGTAAATCAACAAAAATTAGCGTTTCCTTGTTTCAAATCAGAAACAATAAGTCATAAAGCAATCCAATCAAGACCACAAAAAATAACACAACCAATAATACACTAAAAGAGCGATTATGTTATGGAAGAAAAATCGTACCTGAAATCGAAGAACTCGAGAGTTTGGAGCTGAAACAGAAGCAAATGCGGCCGAAACCCTCAAGAAATCAAGATTTTGGAGCAAAAAATCGAGGGTTTGAAGTTTTGAGCGAATGATGGATTTGTTGGAGATGGGGGTTTAGCTAACTCTTTATGCTAAATCGCAATGGCCGCGATATTTTTCCACATGGTCGAGGGGAATGGACGGCTGTGATTAAAGCCACTGGTGAGGAGATGGGTCGATCTCTGGCGTTGGATGCAGATCCCAGTTGGGAGAGGGGGATTTTTAATGTTTGCCAGTCGGTGAGAAAAGTAAACCGCGAATGTGATATCTATGTAGTGAAAATTTACTTTTTAAATCCATTGATTTTGAACTATATTTTTATTTGATTTTTAAATTATCAATAATTATTAGGATGTGTTGTAAATGTCATCTAAAAAATTGTAATTCATCAAAAGCACTGGCATTAAAAACAATAAACAAATATTAACTAATTAGTTTGTAAGCAATACATGTTATTCTTTTCTAGAATAAATGATTGATATGTTGGGAGTCAATAATTTGGAGCTGTTATATACTAAAAAAACAACAATAAAATATAATTGGGAGCTGTTGTACTAATAAATAAAGGGCAGTTGGCATGATTAAACTGAATACAGAAAAATATTCTAAAATATAATTGGGAGCTGTTGTACTAATAAATAAAGGGCAGTTAGCAAGATTAAACTGAATACATAAAAATATTACAAGAATAGTCATATTTAGAAATTTTGGCAAAACTAAATCATCAGCATTTAAATAGATTTTTTTTATATAGTCAAAAGACATAAATACCCTCTCACCTTAGATTAGCATTTTAAAACAAATATTTCTTGAATTTTTTCAACTTTCCTATAAAATATCTCATCTAAAATTACTTCCTAAAAAATCTATCCAAATCGGTAGTTTTTTTTTTTTTTTTTTTTTTTAATGTATGCATGGTTTTTATTTATTTATTTGTCGGTAGTTGTTATGATTTTGTCCAAATATTTAAACACTTTAATAATGTATTAATAAATAAATACGAGTTTCTAATTCTAAAAAATATAAATAAATAAATACGAGTTTCAAATAAATAAGGATTCATGCATTATTGTTATTTTTGAAGTATTGATTATGTTATGCATAAATACTATATACTGTTTGGAGTATAAATACCGAATTAATATCATATTTCACAATTAAGATGTATTTATCTCATATAAGAGTATTAATTCATCAAACATTATATTTATTTGTATTATTTAACAATAATTTTGTATATATACAATATTAAATAAACTATCATGATTCTAAAGTTTAATACATTAATACTTCTTAAATGATGTGTCTGGAGATGTAATGAACATGTAATAAACTTTCATAATCAACTTTCTTTTTTAAAACTAAAAATGATTATAAAAAATGGACTTATTTAATTACTCCAATACATTGAAAATAAATGTGTAAAAAAAGGTGATGGTGATTTCATACAATCTTTTTCTTTTTTTTTTAAGTACGATTTCATACAATCTTTAATCATGTATTAATGAATAAATACATGTTTTAAATTAATATGGATTTATGGATATTATTTTAAATTAAATTAATATTGTATTAATAATGAATAATACTGTATTAATGAGTATTAATAATATAGTACTGAACCGTATTTATGACGATGTAAATATTTTCAAATTTGACTACATTTATAATTATTTTATTAGAATAAATCATTCATTATAATTTCCCCTATTAATATTGTCTTATAAATACGGTATTAAGTCTATCGAAGTTTTTAGAGAAACTTGCAAGATTAATTAAATTTAGAAAATAATCGTAAACCTGGTTAATTTTTTTTTTAAAAAAAATAGTATATATAGGTATTGGATATTAATAAAAAAAAATTGTATTAATGATATTTATAAGACATAATAAATATTGTATTAGTGAGTATTTATAATACATAATTAATACTGTATGTTTTAATAAAAATTTTGTATTAATTAGTTTTCTAAAAGTAAATAGTTACTACAATTTCCTAATAAATAAATGAAAAATCTGATTTTTTTTTTTTTTTTTTTTTTTGAGGAATGTATATTAGTGAGATAAAATTTAACCAATATTAAAGTTTAGAGGATGAATGGATCAAAGACTTTTTCTTAATTTAAAGTTTTAATCTCAATGGAACGATACAAGAAAACAATTTAATATAATACACAGACTTTAAAAAACTTGTAAAAAAAAAAACTTTAAAAAACTGGAATAAAATGTTAAAAAAAAAAAAAAAAAAGAAAACTGGAACAAAAAAAAACTATTAAAAAGGAAGTTTCATCATTAGAAAGAAACGAAAAGAAATGATAATAAAAATAAAAAATAAGTTGCAAAATGGAGGAGATATAATGGACAAGTGGCACATAACTAACCGGAAGACAAAAATGACCACTTTAATTGAAAAGGGTAAATTAGTACTTAATGAAAATTATTTTTAATTATTTTTAATTAAAAAAAAATATTTACTAATACTTTGAAAGTTGGATACACTTGCACTGACTACAATTTCCCATAAATAAATAAACAATTATGGAATTGGATTTAAAACATTTTGGGTGTTAATATCCTATGTGGCGGCTATAAAGCACCACGTTAGATATAAATTGGAGTAACTCAATCTTATTTTTTTAACTAGATTAGATTGAGTTATGAGTTAGGTTGATTTTATATTTATTTTCAAGATTGAAATTCTTATTTCATAAAAAAAAGCACCATACTACAAACTTCACTTACATATCTTATATGTACATATTTTTTACAAATATTTTAAAAATATATTTGATTAGTTAATCTTACATTCATAATTATTATTATTCTTAGTTTGAATTAGATTAAGCTGAATGAACAAAAAATTGGTCAACTCAAAAATTAACTCACCCAACAAAAATTATAAAATTATAATCCAACTCAATTCTTATGATTTGAGTTGAATAGACCTTCTTGACGGATTTTTGTACCAACAAGAAGTTTTTACGCTATTACTCTTGTTGGTATGTTTATAAATTTTAAGTTTGTATTTTTTAGTCAAATTATGATTTTTAGCATATAATAATTAGTGATTTTTCGACTAATAGCTAAATGAAGAGAAAAACTTGTTCATATTTTGTGACAGACCAAGATATGATAGTCAAAGGGTCAACGTTTACAAACCGTCCAAAGTAACGGCTGGATAAAATGTGGCACTTGGAAGCTGACGTCCGCACGTGCAAAGGGACATAGTTGTGACATAGCGTTCACGAGGATAAAATTGGAAATACCAAGAGAAAATACACAGTGCATACCATGCCTAGTACCTCACACACTATAAAAATTGGGGTCTTTTTAAAGAGGCAAAGCCGACAGAAAGAAGCGCCATCGACATATAGGTAATTAAATTCTTTTAAAATTATGCCTATCGCGACGGATTTCCGTCGCAGGAGGCTGCATGTCGCGACAGAACTCCATCGCGGAATATAGCCTACCCCGACGGAGTTCTGTCGCACAATGTAGCTATCTGTGATGACATTCCGTCGCGAAAGGAATTTTACAACGATGGAACACAATCCGTCGGCATAGCTACAGTTTAGCCGACGGAAAATGACGTTCCATCGGCAAAAACAATACAAGGCCGACAGATGGATCTTCCGTCGACGTAGACTGCTTTCTGCGAAGGAACTTTGCTCCGTCGCCAAAACTTTTTTTTTTTGTAGTGTGATGATTTTGTGATATTATTGCTTTATGTTGATGACATTTTGATTGTTGGCAGGAATGTTTCTATAATTGACAGGTTGAAGAAATAGTTGGGCAAATCCTTTGCCATGAAGGATTTGAGGCAAGTAAAGAAGATTCTTGGAATTCAAATAGTTCGAGACAGAGCATCAAAGAAGTTGTATATGTCACAAGAGCGATACATAGAGAATGTGCTTGAAAGATTCAACATCGATAAAGCTAAAGTTGTTAGCTCCCCTCTCTCCAGTCGTTTCAAATTGAGCAGCAAATAGAGTCATTTTAATGATAAAAAGAATGAAGAAATGAGAAAAGTCTCATATGCTTCAGCAGTTGAGAGTTTGATGTATGCCATGGTAAGTACTAGACCTGATATTGCTCATGTTGTTGGTGTTGTTAATCGATTTATGCTAATCCAGGAAAGCAACATTGGGAGGCAGTCAAATCCATCATAAGATATTTGAGAGGTACTTCCAGTTTGAAGCTCACATTTGGAAGTGGAAAGCCCTTGCTTATAGGTTATACTGATTCAGATATCAAAAGATTTTGATAATCAATGATCTACTTCGGGTAATTTGATGACGTTTGTAGATCACTACAAGAAAAATAATTTTTACCGACGGAAATTTCTGTAGCCTTAGACCTGTATTTTCGTCGCCATAGCCTATTGCGACGAAAAAACTTCTATCGCAAGCGCTGTCGGCATAGTCTACGCTGACAGAAAATTGTTTCTGTCGACTTAGATATCCCACGCCGACGGAATAGAGCTCCGTTCCTGCAGGGAGTCTATCATGACGGAAGAAGTTTTCGTTGGCAAAGACTACCTACAGCGACAGAGCCTTGTTTCGTCGGCTTAGACAGCCTACGGCGACGGAAGCCAATTCCATCGGTTTAGACTCCCTATGACGACTGAGCCGTCCGTCACCGTAGATTCCCAAGGTTTTTTTTTTTTAATTCTTAAATTTGTATTATTTTTATTTTAGAACAACATTCGAAATGAATCTCCAAATGAACCCATAAATAGTAATTCAACATCCAAAATAAGTTTATACATCCAACAAGTTAAATAATGTTAAAGTTTCCATATAACAAAAAGAAAAAGATTCATAATTCATTCATGGTTACAAACTTCATCATTCAAAGTAACATAATCCAATGTTAGAAATAAAAAACGTACCCCCTAAGTAATACGAAAAGATGACCAAAATGTAACCCTAATAATCTCATTCACATCTTCATCGCAGCAACAAAATACCTGAAATAGAGAACAAAAAATATGATTATAATATTAAACTTTATAAGTGAACCTAGAACTATAACTTGTAAGTTCTACCTTAAAACAACGCAAATCTAAAAAATTCTATAAAAATTTTGGCAGCATAACGACGTATTTTAAAGTAACCAAAAAATTGTAAACTTGTGAAAACATTTATATATTAACAATTGTGACTATCTTTTCTGCAGGATAGCCACAATCCAATCAAATTCAAAACATATTTATATCAAATTATAAGTACAAATGTGGCTATCATTGGTGCTGGATAGCCAAAACCAAATAGATTATAAAAGTACCTACCTATTTAGACGAACAATTGCCATCATTGAGCTTCTCGAACACCTCTGCTAGTTGTGCTTCCATATAAGCTTGCGCCTGGGTTAGCTGGGTCACCTGATTTTGAAGCTCTTTGTTGTGCACCGTGAGCGCTACTACCTTCTCCTTCAGCTCATGGTCACACTTTGATACTTCACTTGTAGTCTTCGAAGCTGAGCTAGATAATTTACTTTTTCTTCGTTTTTCACTTGACAAATAGCACATGCCTCGGATCCCATCTGTGCGCTTCCCTAACACTTGTTCACAAACTTCGGCGTCTGTTAAAGGTTCACCCCTTCAATAGTAGAGGATTCCTGCAAGTTTACCATATTCTCCTACAAATAGACAAAGAAGTATTAAGTTAAAAAAATTATGGAAGTCATAAATCTTTAGTTACTTTAGGCAAAATAAACTTACGTGAACTTCCTTTGCCGCATCATTGATCCACACATCTTCATCATCATTACCTTTCTTACAACGAGCATACTTAAACATTTGGACATCATCCATTTCTTCTCCTCCAGCTTCCTTTACCTCCTCAATAATGGCCATAAAGGACTTGGAACCTCCATGATGATTGAATGGTAATTCGGCTCGTACAGTCTTACCTTTGTCATGTTTATTTTTCCATTCCTCAGTTTCCCATTTATTGCATAGGGATTCCCAAACTTCCATAACCGTGACCCGATGATAGGGTTCAATGCGTTTCTTATTTTCAGGTAAATTGCTAAAATAATAAGGTAAGAGTTAAAGTAAAAACTTGCAATATATACGAATAAGATGTTATTCAAAGAATCGTAGATCGTATAATACACCTGTAATGTTTGTACATATAGTATCTATGGTTCCTCAAAATACTTTTCATCACATTCTAAATACTTTCATTTACGACCGGATTATCCAAGTCAAGTTCGAAATGAACCTGAGGTAGTTAAATAAACAATTCAGAGTTAGTTAAGTTACATCAAAGTTTAGGAATCAAGTGAAGTTTAAATTTACTTTACTAGAAGTTTTGCTTGACGAGTTCCTTGAGTTCGTCAGATACCTCAGACCATTCTGATATACATACTGGAAATGATTCTCGTACTAGAACACCGATCTGGTTGCTAAGAGTTGTCGAATCTGGCCCTACTGCTTTTTTGTTCTCTACACTGAATCGAACCCTAACTCGATGTTTATCTTTACAGACTCGTCTATCCAATTTGTCTCCTCTTGAGTGGCCACACAACTTTCGATTGCTACTACTAGCTGCTACAAATATATTATTAAAATACTATAAAAGAATAGTGAAAATTTGTATAA